>SNQJ01S0044505.1:63559-82069 GCA_010110895.2 Picea sitchensis | reverse complement strand
TTTCATTCTTGTTTATTGTAAAAAATGCCTTCAGAGCCTCATTGTAATCATATTCTTGTGAATGTGAGTAGCCATCACATCTCTTCTTAGAGATAAGTTGCCACCATTCTAGCGAGTCTTTCACTCTGTATTTTTATAGTCTCTGTACATTTATTTCATTAATAGAAATCATGTATTACTATATCTTTGTGTTTATGGTTGCATCTATGATAAATTTATGTTATATTATTGAATATCCACGATATCTCTGTGCATTTCTTTATTATATATTCACTCTCATTTTTTGCTGAAAATAATCTGGATCAATGGTATCAGAGCAGGTTGTTCTTGATCATTTTTTTAGTGCATCTCCCTGATGAGGTCAGAGTATAGAAAGCTAGGTCTCAAGCTTGTCTCTCTTGAGGAAAATCTCTCTCGCACACCTAAGAAACCCTTAATGGTGGAAGAAAATAAAAACGATGGAGAAGACGATCCTATCAATCTATTGCTTGAGCAAGCTCTCACGCGACAAAGGGATGAAACAATGGAGATTTTTTCCAACATCCTTCATTGTCTACCGATAGAAACAGGTGCATATTCATTAAACAACCACTTTGGAAGCACCTCTCCTTTCAAGGTACAGGTTAATTTTGATATTCCCATATTTGAAGGTCAGATTAATGCGAATGCCCTAGACAAATGGTTAAATCTATTAGAAGGTTATTTATTTGTTCATAATTTTTTGACTGGGAAAAAATCACCTTCGCACTCCTTAAATCTCTCCCCCGTGTCAAACATTGGTGGGAAAATTACTGGGAGCAAAGTTCCATAGAGGAGTCTGGAATATATCGGGCCGAGACCACTTTCGATTTTTTTGTGGATGTAGTAAAGGAACAATATTACCATGTTGGAAACTATGAGGACCAGAACATGAGATGGACCACACTGTGAAAAGAGAGGGGCCGAGCAGTTCCAAAGTTCATCAATACCTTCCATACCTTGTGCACCAAGTTGGGTATCAAAGACTCTGAATGAAATTTGGTTCTGAAATACTGTGGGGCTCTACACAGATACATCCAAACTGAAATGGATTTTTGGATATCTCATCACTCGGTGTTGCTTATCGATATGTTGTTAAAATCGAGCATAAATTTAAGCACCTGAACAAACGGGATTTCGGGTCTGCAAATCCGTAGCAATCAAAGTATGACAAATAAATCCCTAACAAATAGTCTCCTGAAAACCAGTCCAAGCCACAGTAATAGAAGGGTCATAGGAAGACAAAGAAGGACACCAGAAAATAGTGCGATTTCCAAAAAATTGACACAACACCGATGAATGTCGCTCAAAACATTCATTGGTGGTCGAGATCAAAGAAAAGGATCCAAACCCTAATTCAGAATATGATTCTGAAAATACTGGTAAAGGATAGATCATTGACGCAGACCCCACTGCTATTGTCGAGACCACAACAATTCAACCAGAAGAACCAACAGATCCTAAAGGGGGGGAGCACCGTTTTCATTCACAAACGTGGGTGAAGGGAACCCCGCTGCATTTTATTGTTGATAGAAGAAGCCAGAAGAACCTCATCTTAGCATAGGTCATCAAACAGTTGGGATTATCGAAAACACCACACCCACAGCCATACAACATCGGGTGGCTTCGCCAAGGATGAGATATTCATGTTAGCCAGCAGTTTCAATTGTCATATGACATCCAACCCTTCAAGGATGAGTTCTTATGTGATGTTGCCACACTGGATGTCTGTGATGTTCTCTTGGGCCAGCCATATATGTGGAGACGCCATGTTGTTTATGAGTCTCGACCCCACAGTGTCATTGTTTCTCTAGGGGGTCGTCTCTACAGAATACCATAGGTAGTTCCGACTATTATTCCACCTGAACAGTGCTACATGGTAGTATCTCATACTGCAAAATTCAGCTTCTTCACAATTTGTTCAAACGGGGAACAGAACGACACTGCAATGACTACAGCCTCGCCCCAAGAACCTTCTATCCAATAGAAGCAGGTCGAAAAGATTGTAGAAAAGCGTAAAGATCCCTTCTGCACACCGTCCTCTCATGTAGCTCGACTTGTTGAATAGCCTCAGCCTCAACAGGTTCGTGACATACTTCCACAAACTAAGCAGTGTGACATCTCTAGCAAGGAAAGCAGCTCACCAAGATTCAGATTCAGCAAACGCTTTTTCCTCTCGCCCAGGAACTCAAAGAAATGGATACCATTTCTTCCTAAGGAGGGAGGATTGATCCAAGTGGATATCAGTGGCCACCCACCTTTTCCAACTAGCTCAAAACAGTTTTCTAGCAATTTTGGCAATTTACTATTTTTAGCAGTTTTAACTTCCGGGACCATTTTGAGGGCCTAAATGAAGGTTTTTCAGTATTGAGCTTCTCAATGATAGCCAAGGGAATTATTGATCCCTAAAAATGAATCTCCTCGATGATACCTTTCCAACAGACTATCATGCGCCTAAAACGGAGATCGTATGCAAAAGTTACGACCCCGAGAAGTTGATGTACTAACTTATCCAAACAGGGCCCACATGACTTTTGGCGCTTCATCTCCTAGGGTTAGGTTTTTGGATGTCTAGGTTTTTTGGCATTCCTTTTTATTGTAAAAAATGCCTTCAGAGCCTCATTGTAATCATCTTCTTGCGAATGCAAGTAGCCATCACATCTCTTCTTAGAGATAAGCTGCCACGATTCTAGCGAGTCTTTCACTTTGTATTTTTACAGTCTTTGTACATTTCTTTCATTAATAAAAATCTTGCATTAATGTATCTTTGTGTTTATGGTTGGATATCTGATACATTTATGTTATATTATTGGATATCCACGATATATCTATGCATTTCTTTATTATATCTCCACTCTCATTTCGTGCCGAAAATAATTTGGATCAGTGGTATCAGAGCATGTTGTTCTTGATCGTTCTTTCAGTGCATGTCCCCGACGAGGTCCGAGTATAGAAATTTGGGTCTCAATCTTGTCTCTCTTGAGGACAATCTCTCTCACACACCCAAGAAACCCTCAATGACGAAAGGAAATAAAAACTATGGAAAAGACGATCTTATCAATCTGTTGCTTGAGCAAGCTCTCACATGACAGAGGGACGAAATGATGGAGAAATTTCTCCACATCCTTTAATGCCTGCCAATAGCAAAAAGCGCATCTTCATCAACCAACCACTTTGGAAGCACCTCTCCTTTCAAGGTATAGAATAATTTTGATACTCCTGTATTTGAAGGTCAGATAGATGTAGATGCCCTAGACAAATGGTTAAATCTGTTAGAAGGATATTTCTATGTTCATAATTTTTTCGACAGGGAAACGATCACCTTCACACTCCTTAAATCTCTCCCCCATGTCAAACATTGGCAGAAAATTTATTGGGAGAAAAGTACCACAAAGGAGTCTGGAATATATGGGGCCGAGCCCACTTGGGATTTTTTTGTGGATGCGGTAAAGGAACAGTATTACCCTATTGGCAACTATGAGGACCAGTACATGAGATAGACCACACTATGGAAAGAGAGGGGCTAAGCAGTTTTGGAGTTCACCGATACCTTCCATACCTTGTGCACCAAGCTGGGTATCAAATACTCAGAACGACATTTGGTTCTGAAATACCGTGGGGATCTACATAGATACATCCAAATTGAAATGGATTTTTTGGATATCTCATCACTTGGTGCTTCATATTGATATGTTGTTAAAATTGAGCAGAAATTTAAGCACCAGAAAAAATGGGAGTTTGGGTCTGCAAATCCTCAACAACCAAAGTATGACAAAGACGACCCTAAAAAACAGTCTCCTGAAAACCAGTCCAAGCAACAGGAAAAGAAGGGTCACGAAAAGATAAAGAAGGACACCGAAAAATGGTGTGATTTCCACAAAATCCCTCGGAACAACACCGATGAATATCGCTCAAAACAGTCATTGGTGGTTGAGATCAAAGACAAGGAGCCGAACCCTGATTTAGAATCTGATTCTGAAAATATTGGTAAAGGATAGATCATTGACGTAGACCCCACTACTATTGTCGTGACCGCAACAATTCAACCAGAAGAACCAACAGATCCTGAAGAGGGGGAGCACCTTTTTCATTCATAGATGTGGGTCAAGAGGACCCCGCTGCATTTTATAATTGATAGAGGAAGCCAGAATAACCTCATCTCAACAGAGGTGATCAAACAATTGGGATTGTCGACAACACCACACTCGTAACCATACAACATTGAGTGGCTTCGCCAAGGACGAGATCTTTGTGTCAGCCAGTAATGTTGATTGTCATACAACATCCAGCCCCTCAAGGACGAGGTATTATGTAATGTTTCCCCACTAGATGTCTATGATGTTCTCTTGGGCTAGCCATATATGTCCAGATGCCATGTTGTTTATGAGTCTCGACCTCGTAGTGTCATTGTTTCTCTAGGGGGGCATATCTACAGAATACCAGAGGTAGTTTCGACTATTGTTCCACCTAAACAGTGTCACAAGGTAGTATCTCATGCTACAAAATTCAGCTTCTTCACAATTTGTTCATAAGGGGAATAGAAGGACACTGCAACCACTACAGCCTCGCCCAAGCACCTTCTATCCAACAAAAGCAGGTCAACAAGGTTGTAGAAAAGCACAAATATCCCTTCTTCACACTTTCCTCTCATGTAGCTCGACTTGTTGAATAACCTTAGCCTCTATAGGTTCATGACAGACTTCCACAAACTGAGCAGCGCAACGTCTCCAGCAAGGCAAGCAGCTCACCAAGATTCAGATTCAGCAAACACTTTTTCCTCTCACTTGGGAACTCAACGGAATGGATACCATTGCTTCCTAAGGAGGGAGGATTGATCCAGGTGGATATCGATGGCCACCCACCTTATCCAACTAGCTCAAAATTGTTTTCTGGTAATTTTGGCAATTTACTATTTTTAGCAGTTTTAACTTCCAGGGCCATTTTGAGGGCCTAAATGAAGGTTTTTCGGGATCAAGATTCTGAAAGATAGTCAAAGGCATGATTGATCCCCCAAAATGAATCTCCTCAACAATGCCTTTCAAACAGGCTATCATGCACCTAAAACAGAGATCGTATGCAAAGGTTATGACCCCAGGAAGTTGATGTACTAACTTACCCAAACGGGGCCCACATGACTTTTGGCGCTTTATATCCTAGGGTTAGGTTTTTGGATGTCTAGGGTTTTTGGAATTCCTATTTATTGTAAAAAAGGCCTTCAGAGCCTCACTATAATCATCTACTTGAGAATGCGAGTAGTCGTCACATCTCTTCTCGGAGATAAGCTGACACCATTCTAGTGAGTCTTTCACTCTGTATTTTTATAGTCTTTGTACATTTATTTCATTAATAGAAATCATGTATTACTGTATCTCTGTGTTTATGGTTCCATCTCTGATACATTTATGTTATATTATTGGATATCCGCGATATCTCTCTGCATCTCTTTATTATATCTCTGCTCTCATTTCGTGTCGAAAGTAATCTGGATCAGTGGTATTAGTGCAGGCTGTTCTTGATTATTTTTTCATTGCATGTCCCCGATGAGGTCCGAGTATAGCAAGTTGGGTCTCGAGCTTGTCTCTCTTGAGGACAATCACTCTCGCACACCCATGAAACCCTCAATGGCGGAAGAAAATAAAAATGACAGAGCAGACGATCTTATCAATCTATTGCTTGAGCAAGCTCTCACATGATAGAAGGACGAAATGATGGAGAATTTTTCCCACATCCTTCAATGCCTGTCGATAGGAACAGACGCATATTCATAAAAAAAAAACTTAGGAAGCACCTCTCCTTTCAAGGTACAGGTTAATTTTGATATTCTTGTATTTAAAGGTCAAATAGATGTGAATGCCCTAGACAAATGGTTAAATCTATTAGAAGGTTATTTCTCTGCTCATAATTTTTCCAACAGGGAAAATATCACCTTCGCACTCCTTAAAGATCTCCCCCATGTCAAACATTGGTAGGAAACTTACTCGGAGAAAATTTCCACAGAGGATTCTGGAATATATGGGGTCGAGACCACTTGGGATTTTTTTATGGATGTGGTAAAGGAACAGTATTACCTTATTGGAAACTATGAGGACCAGTACATGAGACAGACCACAATGTGGCAAGAGAGGGGCCAAGTAGTTCTAGAGTTCACCAACACCTTCCATACCTTGCGCACCAAGCTGGGTATCAAAGACTCCAAACGACATTTGTTTCTAAAATACCATGGGGCTCTACACAGATACATCCAAACTGAAATTGATTTTTTGGATATCTCATCACTCAATGAGGCTTATCGATATGTTGTTAAAATCAATAAGAAATTTAAGCACCAGAACAAACGGGAGTTTGGGTCTACAAATCTGCAACAACCAAAGTATGACAAATACATCCCTAACAAACAGTCTCCCGAAAAACAATCCAATCCACAAGAAAGGAAGGGTCATGGGAAGACAAAGAAGGACATCAAAAAATGGTGCAATTTCCACAAACACCCCTGGAACAACACTGATGATTGGCTGAGATCAAAGACAAGGAACCGAAACCTGATTCAGAATTTGATTCTGAAAATACCGGTAAAGGATAGATCATTGACACAGACCCCACTGCTATTTTCGTGACCGCAACAATTCATCCAGAAGAACCAACAGATCCTGAAGAGGGGGAGTGCCTTTTTCATTCATAGATGTGGCTGAAGGGGACCCCACTGGATTTTATTGTTGATAGCGAAAGTTAGAAGAACCTCATCTCAGCAAAAGTCGTCAAATAGTTGGGATTGTCGACAACACCACGCCGACATCCATACAACATCGGGTGGCTTCGCCAAGGAAGATATCTTCATGTCAGCTAGCAGTGTCAATTGTCATATGACATCCAGCCCTTCAAGGATGAGGTATTATGTGATATTGCCCCACTGGATGTCTATCATGTTCTCTTGGGCCAACCATATATCTGGAGATGCCATGTTGTTTATGAGTCTCGACCCCGCAGTGCCATTATTTCTCTAGGGGGTCATCTCTAAAAAATAATAGAGGTAGTTCCGACTATTGCTCCACCCAAATAGTGTTGTAAGGTAGTATCTCATACTGCAAAATTCAACTTCTTCACAATTTGTTCAAAAGGGGAATAGAAGGACACTACAACCACTACAACCTCACCCCAAGAACCTTCTATCCAACAGAAGTAGGTCGACAAGGTTGTAGAAAAGTGAAAAGATCACTTCTGCACACCATCCTCTCATGTAGCTCAACTTGTTAAACAGCCTCAGCCTCAACAGGTTCATGACAGACTTCCACAAACTGAGAAGCACGACGTCTCCAACAGGGCAAGTAGCTCACCAAGATTCAGATTCAGCGAATGCTTTTTCCTCTCACATGGTAACTCAATGCAATGGATACCATTGCTTCCTAAGGAAGGAGGATTGATCTAGGTGGATATCGGTGGCCACCCACCTTCTCCAACTAGCTCAAAATAGTTTTCTAGCAATTTTGACAATTTACTATTTTTAGCAGTTTTAACTTTCGGGGCCATTTTGAGGGCCTAAATGAAATTTTTTCGGGATCGAGCTTCTTAATGATAGACAAAGGCATGATTGATCCCCCAAAATGAATCTCCTTGATGATACCTTTTGAATGGGATATCATGTGCCTAAAATGGAGATCATATGCAAACGTTACAACCCCGGGAAGTTGATGTACTAACTTACCCAAACAGGCCCCACATGACTTTTGGCGCTTCATATCCTAGGGTTAGGTTTTTGGATGTATAGGGTTTTTGGCATTCCTATTTATTGTAAGAAATGCCTTCATAGCCTCATTGTAATCATCTTCTTTCGAATGCGAGTAGATGTCACATCTCTTCCCAGAGATAAGCTACCACCATTCTAGCGAGTCTTTCACTTTGTATTTTTAAAGTCTCTGTACATTTCTTTCATTAATAGAAATCGTGTATTACTGTATCTCTTTGTTTATGGTTCATATCTGATACATTTATGTTATATTATTGGATATCCGCGATATCTCTGTGCATTTATTTATTATATCTCCACTCTCATTTCGTGCCAAAAATAATCCGGATCAGTAGTATCAGAGCAGGTTGTTCTTGATCATTTTTTTAGTGCATGTCCCCAACGAGGTCCGACTATAGCAAGTTGGGTCTCAAGCTTGTCTCTCTTGAGGAAAATATCTCTCGCACACTCAATAAACCTCAATGGCAGAAGAAAATAAAAATGATGGAGAAGATGATCCTATCAATCTGTTGCTTAAGAAATCTCTCACGCGATAGAGGGACGAAATGATGGATAATTTTTCCCACATCCTTCAATGCATGTCGATAGAAACAAGCGCACCTTCATCAAACGACAACTTTGGAAGCACCTCTCCTTTCAAGGTACATGTTAATTTTCATATTCTTGTATTTGAAGGTCAGATAGATGCGGATTCCCTAGACAAATGGTTAAATCTGTTAGAAGGTTATTTCTATGTTCATAATTTTTCCAACAGGGAAAAGATCACCTTCGCACTCCTTAAATCTCTCCCCCATGTCAAACATTGGTGGGAAACTTACTGGGATAAAATTTCCATAGAGGAGTCTAGAATATATGGGGTCGAGCCCACCTGGAATTTTTTGTGGATGCAGTAAAGGAACAGTATTACCTTGTTGGCAACTATGAGGACCAGTACATGAGATGGACCACACTGCAGCAAGAGAGGGGCCAATCAGTTCCAAATTTCACCAATACCTTCCATACCTTGCGCACTAAGTTGGGTATCAAAGACTCCGAACAACATTTGGTTCTGAAATACCGTGGGGCTCTACAAAGATACATCCAAACTGAAATGGGTTTTCTAGATATCTCATCACTCGGTGCTTCTTATCGATATGTTGTTAAAATTGAGAAGAAATTTAAGCACTAGAACAAACGGTATTTCGGGTCTGCAAATCTGCAACAACCAAAGTATGACAAAAACGGCCCTAAGAAATAGTCTCCCAAAAACCAGTCCAAGCCACATGAAAAAAAAGGCCACAGGAAGACAAAGAAGGACACCGAAAAATGGTGCGATTTCCACAAAATCCCTTGGCACAACACAGATGAATGTCTCTCAGAATAGTCATTGGTTGTTGAGATCAAAGACAAGGAGCCGAACCCTGATTCAGAATTTGATTCTGAAAATATTGGTAAAGGATAGAATATTGACGCAGACCCCACTGTTATTGTCGTGACCGCAACATTTCAACCAGAAGAACCAACAGATCGTGAAGAGGGGGAGCACCTTTTTCATTCACAGAAGTGGGTGAAGGGGACCCCGCTGCATTTTATTTTTGATAATGGAAGCCATAAGAACCTCATCTTAGCAGAGGTCGTCAAATAGTTGGGATTGTCGACAACACCACACCCGCATCCATACAACATTGGGTGGCTTCGCCAAGGATGATATCTTCATATCAGCTAGCAGTGTTGATTGTCATATGACATCCAACCCTTCATGAATGAGGTATTATGTGATGTTTCCCCACTAGATGTCTGTGATGTTCTCTTAGGCCAACCATATATGTGGAGACTCCATGTTGTTTATGATTCTTGACCCCGCATTGTCATTGTTTCTCTAGGGGGTCATCTCTACATAATACCGGAGGTAGTTCCGACTATTGTTCCACCTAAAGAGTGTCGCAAGGTAGTATCACATACTGCAAAATTCAACTTCTTCACAATTTGTTCAAAAGGGGAAAAGAAGGACACTGCAAACCACTACAGCCTCGCCCCAAGCACCTTCTATCCAACAGAAGCAGGTTGATAAGGTTGTAGCAAAGAACAAAGATCCCTTATGCACATCGTCCTCTCATGTATCTCGACTTGTTGAACAGCCTTAGCCTCAACAATTTCGTGACAGACTTCCACAAACTGAGCAGCGCGACGTCTCTAACAAGGCAAGCAACTCAGCGAGATTTAGATTCAGCAAACACTTTTTCCTCTCACCCGATAACTCAACGCAATAGATACCATTGCTTCCTAAGGAGAGAGTATTGATCTAGGTGGATATTGGTGGCCACCCACCTTTTCCAACTATCTCAAAACAGTTTTCAGGCAATTTTAGCAATTTACTATTTTTAGCAGTTTTAACTTTCGGAGCCATTTTGAGGGCCTAAATGAAGGTTTCTCTGGATCAAGTTTATCAATGATAATTTAAGGCAATATTAATACCCCAAAATTAATCTCCTTGACGATACCTTTCCAACGGGCTATCATGCGCTTAAAACTGAGATCGCATGCAAAAGTTACGACCCCGAGAAGTTGATGTACTAACTTACCCAAACGGGGCCCACATGAATTTTGGCGCTTCATCTCCTAGGGTTAGGTTTTTGGATTTCTAGGATTTTTTGCATTCCTGTTTATTGTAAAAAAGGCCTTTAGAGCCTCATTGTAATCATATTCTTGCGAATGTGAGTAACCGACACATCTCTTCTCAGAGATAAGCTGCCACCATTCTAGTGAGTCTTTCACTCTATATTTTTATAGTCTCTGTACATTTATTTCATTAATAGAAATCATGTATTTTTGTATCTCTGTGTTTATGGTTGCATATTTGATACATTTATGTTATATTATTGGATATCCGAGATATCTCTGTGCGTTTATTTATTATATCTCCTCTCTCATTTCGTCCCGAAAATAATCCAGATTAGTGGTATTAGAGCGAGTTGTTCTTGAACATTTTTTCAGTGCATGTCCCCGACGAGGTCCGAGTATAGAAATTTGGGTCTTGAGCTTGTCTCTATTGAGGACAATAGCTCTCACACACCCAAGAAACCCTCAATGGTGGAAGAAAATAAAAACGACGGATCAAACGATCCTATCAATCTGTTGCTTGAGCAAGCTCTAACACGATAGAGGGACAAAATTATGGAGAATATTTCCCACATCCTTCAACTCCTGCCGATAGAAACATATGCATATTCATCAAACGGCCACTTTGGAAGCACCTCTCCTTTCAAGGTATAGGTTAATTTCAATATTCCCGTATTTGAAGGTCAGATAGATGCGGGTGCCCAAGAAAAATGGTTAAATCTGTTAGAAGTTTATTTCTCTGTTCATAATTTTTCCAACAGGGAAAAGACCTTTGCACTCATTAAAGTTGTCCCCCATGTCAAACATTGGTGGGAAACTTACTGGGAGAAAATTTCCATAGAGGAGTCTGGAATATATGGGGTCGATCCCACTTGGGATTTTTTTGTGGATGCTGTAAAGGAACAATATTACCTTGTTGGAAACTATGAGGACCAGTACATGAGATGGAACACACTGTGAAAAGAGAGGGGCCAGGCAGTTCTGGAGTTCACCAATACCTTCCATACCTTGCGTACCAAGATGGATATCAAAGACTCCGAATGACATTTGGTTCTAAAATATCATGGGGCTCTACACATATACATCCAAACTGAAATGGATTTTCTGGATATATCATCACTTGGTGATGCTTATCGATATGTTGTTAAAATTGAGCAGAAATTTAAGCACTAGAACAAATGGGAGTTCAGGTCTGCAAATCCGCAACAACCAAAGTATGACAAAGACGACCCTAACNAATCCAAGCCATAGGAAAAGAATGGTCATCGGAAGATAAAGAACGACACCGAAAAATGGTGTGATTTCCACAAAACCCCCTGGCACAACATCGATGGATGTTGTTCAAAACAATCATTGGTGGCTGAGATCAAAGACAAGGAGCCGAACCCTGATTCAGAATATGATTTTGAAAATACTGGTAAAGGACAGATCATTGACACAGACCCCACTACTATTGTCGCGACCGTAGAAATTCAACCAGAAGAACCAATAGATCCTAAAGAGGGGGAGCACCTTTTTCATTCACATATGTGGGTGAAGGGGACCCCACTGCATTTTATTATTGATAGCGGAAGACAGAATAACCTCATCTCAACAGAGGTTGACAAATAGTTTGGATTGTCTACAACACCACACTCGCAGCCATACAAAATTGGGTGGCTTCACCAAGGATGAGATCTTCATGTCACCCAACATTGTCGATTGTCATACTATATCCAGACCTTCAAGGATGAGGTATTATGTGATGTTTCCCAACTGGATGTCTGTCATGTTCTCTTAGGCCAGCCATATATGTGGAGATGCCATCCTGTTTATGAGTCTCGACCCCGCAGTGTTTGGTTCTATAGGGGGTCATCTCTATAGAATACCAGAGGTAGTTCTGACTATTGTTCCACCTAAACAGTGCTGCAAGGTAGTATCTCATAGTACAAAATTTAGCTTCTTCACAATTTGTTCAAAAGGGGAACAGAAGGACACTAAAACCACTACAGCCTCACCCCAAGCACCTTTTATCCAACAGAAGCAGGTCTACAAGGTTGTAGAAAAGCACAAAGATCCCTTCTTCACACCATCCTCTCATGTATCTCGACTTTTTGAACAGCCTCAACCTCAACAAGTTCGTGACAAACTTCCACAAACTGAGCAGCACGATGTCTCCAGCAAGGCAGGCAACTCACCAAGATTCAGATTCAGCAAATGCTTTTTCCTCTCCCTTGAGAACTCAACGCAATGGAGACCATTTCTTCCTAAGGAGGTATGATTGATAAAAGTGGATATCAGTGGCCACCCACCTTTTTTAGCTAGCTCAAAACATTTTTCTAGCAATTTTGGCAATTTACTATTTTTAGCAGTTTTAACTTTCGGGGCCATTTTGAGGGACTAAATGAATGTTTTTCGGCATCGAGATTCTCCATGATATTTGAAGGCATGATTGAGCCCCCAAAATTAATCTCCTCCATGATAACTTTCCAACGGGTTATCATGCGCCTAAAACGAAGATCATATGAAAAAGTTACGACCCTGGGAAGTTGATGTACTAACTTACCCAAACGGGGCCCACGTGACTTTTGGTGCTTCATCTCCTAGGGTTAGGTTTTTGGATGTCTAGGGTTTTTGGAATTCCTATTTATTGTAAAAAAGGCCTTCATACCCTCATTGTAATCATCTTCTTGTGAATGTGAGTAGTTGTCACATCTCTTCTCAGAGATAAGATTCCACCATTCTAGCGATTCTTTCACTCTGTATTTTTACAGTTTCTGTACATTTATTTCATTAATAGAAATCGCTTATTATTGTATCTCTGTGTTTATGGTTGCATCTATGATACATTTATGTTATATTATTGGATATCCATGATATCTCTGTACATTTCTTTATTATATATTCGCTCTCATTTTGTGCCGAAAATAATCTGGATCAGTGGTTTCAAAGAAAGTTGTTCTTAATCATTTTTTCAATGCATGTCCCCAACAAGGTCCGAGTATAGAAATTTGGGTCTCTAGCTTGTATCTCTTGAGGACAATCGCTCTCACACACCCAAGAAACCCTTAATAGCAGAAAAAAAAAAAATGACAGAGCACGTGCTCCTATCAATCTGTTGCTTGAGAAAACTCTCACGCGACAGAGGGACGAAATGATGGAGAATTGTTTCGACATCCTTCAATGCCTGCAGATAGCAACAGGAGCATCTTTATCAAAAAATCACTTTGGAAGAACCTCTCCTTTCAAGGTACAGGTTAAATTTGATATTGTCATATTTGAAGGTCAGATAGATGCGGATGCACTAGACAAATGGTTAAATCTGTTAGAAGGTTATTTCTCTGTTCATAATTTTTTCGACAGAGAAAATATCACCTTCACACTCCTTAAAGTTATCCCTCATGTCAAACATTGGTGGGAAACTTACTGGGAAAGTTCCACAGAGGACTCTCGAATATATGGGGTCGAGCCCACTTGGGATTTTTTTATGGATTTGGTAAAGGAATAGTATTAGCATGTGGGAAACTATGAGGACCAGTACATGAGATGGACCACACTGCGGGAAGAGAGGGGCCAACCAATTATAGATTTCACCAATACCTTCCATACCTTTTGCACCAAGTTGGGTATCAAAGACTTCGAACGACATTTGATTCTGAAATACTATGGGGCTCTACACAGATACATCCAAACTGAAATGGATTTTCTGGATATCTCATCACTCGGTGATGCTTATCAATATGATGTTAAAATCGAGAAAAAATTTAATCACCGGAACAAATGGGAGTTCGAGTCTGCAAATATTCAATGACCAAAGTATGACAACTACAGCCCTAACAAATAGTCTCCCGAAAACCAGTCCAAGCCACAGGAAAAGAAGGGTCACTGGAAGACAAAGAAGGACACCGGAAAATTGTGTGATTTCCACAAAATCCCCTGGCACAACACCAATGAATGTTGCTCAAAATAGTCATTAGTGGCCAAGATCAAAGGCAAGGAGCTGAAACCTGATTTAGAATCTAGTTTTGAAAATACTGGTAAAGGATATATCATTGACGCAGACCCCGCTGCTATTTTCGCAACCGCAACAATTCAACCAGAAGAACCAATAGATCCTGAAGAGGGGGAGTTCCTTTTTCATTCACGGATGTGGGTGAAGAGGACCCCACTGCATTTTATTGTTGATAGCGGAAGCCATAAGAACCTCATGTCAGCAGAGGTCGTCAAAAGGTTGGGATTGTCGAGAACAACACACCCGCAACCATAGAACATTGGGTGGCTTTGCCAAGGACAAGATCTTCGTTTCAACCAGCGGTGTCGATTTTCATATGACATCCAACCCTTCAAGTATGAGGTATTATGTGTTGTTTCCCCACTGGATATCTATGATGTTCTCTTGGGCCAACCATATATGTGGATACACCATGTTGTTTATGAGTCTCGACCCCACAGTGTCATTGTTTCTCTAGGGGTTCATATCTACATAATACCAGAGTTAGTTCTGACTATTGTTCCACCTAAATAGTGTCACAAGGTAGTATCTCATACTACAAAATTCAGCTTCTTCACAATTTGTTCAAAGGGGGGACAAAAGGACAGTGCAACCACTACAGCCTCGCCCCAAGCACCTTCTATCCAACAGAAGCAGGTCAAAAAGGTTATAGAAAAGCACAAATATCCCTTCTACACACTGTCCTCTCATGTATCTCGACTTGTTGAACAACCTCAACCTCAATAGGTTCGTGACAGACTTCCACAAACTGAGCAGCGCGATGTCTCCAACAAGGCAAGCAACTCACCAAGATTCAGATTCAGCAAACGCTTTTTCCTCTCCCCCTGGAACTCAACGAAATGGATACCATTTCTTCCTAAGGAGGAAGGATTTATCTAGGTGTATATCAGTGGCCACCCACCTTTTCCAACTAGCTCAAAATAGTTTTCTGGAAATTTTGGCAATTTACTATATTTAGTAGTTTTAACTTTCGGGGCCATTTTAAGGGCCTAAATGAAGGTTTTTTGGGATAGAGCTTCTCAATGATATATAAAGGAATGATTTATCCCCCAAAATGAATCTCCTCGATGATACCTTTCCAACGGGCTATCATGTGCCTAAAATGGAGATCGTATACAAAAGTTACGACCTCGGGAAGTTGATGTACTAACTTACCCAAACATGGCCCACATGACTTTTGGCGCTTCATCTCCTAGGGTTAGGTTTTTGGATGTCAAGGGTTTTTGGAATTCCTGTTTATTGTAAAAAATGTCTTTATAGCCTCATTGTAATCATCTTCTTGTGAATGCGAGTAGCGGTCACATCTCTTCTTAGAGATAAGTTGCGACCATTCTAGCGAGTCTTTCACTATGTATTTTTACAGTCTTTGTACATTTATTTCATTAATAGAAATCATGTGTTACTGTATATCTGTGTTTATGGTTGCATCTATGATACATTTATGTTATATTATTGGATATTCGTGATATCTCTATGCATTTCTTTATTATATCTCCACTCTCATTTCGTGCCGAAAATAATCCGGATCAGAGAAACTAATTTCCTGCTCAATTTCAGTTGGTCTTCAAGAATGAAGATGAAGATGAGAAATTTGTTGGATATGTTTTACAGGCAGCATAATCTTGTCATTGATGGCAAGTACAGCAGTAATGATGGATTGAGTACATCAGCGATGATCAACAGGCAAAGAGAAGATAAGTCCAGGAAGATCGAATGATCGAAGGCAACGCAACATTGACAAAATGATCGAAGGCCCGAAAATCATTTCTGATCGTTGGATCCAATCCAAAATCCCCAACAACCCAATGGTCGTCAGATCTAAATGAAGTCAAAAGGATCACATAGATCTGGAGGATAGATCTCAGGCATTAGATTTGAGCGCAGGGTCCGACTACCGTTGGATCGAGGAAAACCTGCATGATCTTTAAAAACGCAAGGAGTAGAGGGCTCACAAATCCCGAAAGCAAGAGGACTGTCCATCTCAAGGGGTTATGTGGACCGTTGATCCAACTCCCTGTAGGAGTTTCGAGGATCGAGAGTTGGAGATGTCAAAGAATATTGACATCAAGAATCCCAAAATCGCGATGTGTGAAATCCCAACTGAATCTGAACCGTCAGATCAAGATGTGATCTAGACCGTCAACCTGACTCACATCAGCAGACCACGTCAGCTAGGAACACGTGGCACAAGAAGGTAATGACAAGTGTCAGACTGATTCAACATGCCAAGCACATGTAAGTCATGAATCAGGGTGACACGTGGCAGTTATTTAACACATGTGACGTCAGCAAACTTACACCATGTCGGAGTTTTGAGCATCGCATGTTGGAGATGTCAAAGAAACAATGCAACAGGAATCTCGATTTCGCAATATGAAAAATTGCAACTTCAATCGTAGCCATTGAGCCAAGATCAAATCTGAACCGTTGATTCCAGTCCATGTTGGAGTTTCGAGGATCGAGTGTTGAAGTTGTCAAAGAACATTCACCACAGGAATCATGATTTCATGATATGCGAAATCATGATGTAATCTGAGCCGTCAGATCAAGCTTTGATATGGACCGTTGATTCCAGTCAATGGAGAGGCATCGGGGATCGAGATTTGGACGTGTCAAATATTATTGACATCAGGAATCCCCATATTGCGATATGTGAAATCGTGATTTAATCGCAGTCGTTAAATAGAGATCAGATCTGGACCGCTGATCAAACTCCATATCGGAGTTTCGCGAATCGCGACATAGAGAGGCAAAGAACCCAATGCATCAAGAATGTTGAAATCGTGAAATCGTGATTCAATCGTAGTCGTTGAATCAAGATTATATTTGGACCATGGAATCACAGGAAATGTGGCAAGTGATCAAAATTTCGCTGACTTGGGGTCAACGGAGCATAGTGTCGAAAATCACGAAATGAGAAATCATGAAAGCGCTTTTTGCATAGGCGCTTGGTTATGACCATAGTCATATTGGGGAAGGAGCTAGTGAAAAAAAGTTCTGTATCAGAGTTTCGGGGATCGCAACATGGAGAAGTCAGAGACTCTCAACATTAGGAGTCACGAAATCGTGAAAGCGCCTTATGCATAAGGCTGTGGTCATAGCCCTTGGACACATCAGCGAGAGATGGAGAAAAGAGACAGAGGAACCAAGCTCGTTTTAATGGATCACGACTTGGAGAGGGAAGAACACAATGCAACAGGAATACCAAAATGTTGAAACCTGATTTAAAGACAAGATTAATAAAGCTCATCCAAATGTGTAGATTAACCTGAAGGAGATCTGAGGGCTATTGTTGCACGACACAGTGAAACTGCTAGAAACCATTGATTGTTTTTACCAGAGGATGCGAAGACACTTCGGGATGACTGACAGAGGAGGTGAAGAGTCTCTGAGAGGAATGAAGATGTTCGTGGAGGCGATTGACAGCTGATGAGCATTGAGGCCTGTAACTGAAACTGAGAAGGTGAGTTCGACTGTCACAGAGAAGACGAAGAGTCTCAAACTGCTAGAGAGGCCAAGGAATCTCAGTATAACATACAATGATGATGGACACGTGGGGCGAACCACCAGAGAAGCTGAAGAGTCACGATGATGATCAGACAGAGCACTCGAGAGGTGGAGGATAACGACGCATAGTCAGCATGCAGAGACATTGCGAACATTGCATGCACAAGGTGCACAGAAGCTATAAATACACGGTACAGAGAAGAGATGGGGTTGCGGTCAATATTGGAGTTTGTTGTGGTTGTTGTTGGTGAAGGTGATTCATGTGTAAAGACGGAGGAGAGTGCAGTAGTTGAATAGCACAGAAGAAGAAGAACATGGCGCAGAGAGCATAAAAAGAGGAAGAACAGACAGCACAAGTGATGTGTGCAGAAAGGAAATGAGGCAGACAGAGCAACGAAATGCAGCAGAATAGTGATGAGTCTAGTAAGCCATTGTTGAACATCATATCACTGTAATAAGTTTCAGTAGAAAAGATTTATAGTTCAGGGTGGTTGGGAGGAGCTAGGGAGGATTGGTGTCCTCAAAGGTTCAAGTGGGTGCTTGAACACAGGGAGTTGGTGCTTCCTTCTAGTTGGTGCTAGAGAAACCAGGGAGTTGGTGCTTCCTTCTAGTGGGTGCTAGAGAAAACAGAGAGTTGGTGCTCTCAGCAAGTTGC
>SNQJ01S0044505.1:20475-48713 GCA_010110895.2 Picea sitchensis | reverse complement strand
TTAAAGATGATGGAGAGACTGCAGCTCTCTTTTTGTTGAACCAGATAATCGCAAGGTTCAACGTCCCGAGAGAGATTGTCACTGACCATGGCAGTCACTTTTAGAACCAAATGATGACTGAATTAACATCAAATCTTTGGTTTTGGAAAGAACATTCCTCACCCTACTATCCCCAAGCGAATGGTTAGGTGGAAGATGTAAATGAATCTCTTAAGACCATCCTACAGTGAACGATTAATTCGACCAAGTCAAATTGGCATTTGATGTTATACTCGACATTATGGGCTTACCGAACGTCTGTTAAGACTGCAATCGATTTCTCACCTTTTCAACTCGTTTACAGGCTGTAAGCAGTATTGCCTATAGAATGTCAGATCCTATCCCTAAAGTTGGCAGTACAGTTACTGCCAGACACTTCTCCACTTGAAGAGCGGTTATTATACCTTGAGCAGCACAATGAGCAGCGTCATGATGTAGCCTTGGCCAATGAGGCTCACAAACAAAAATTCAAGTTTCAGTATGATCGATCCATTCATCCTCGGATTTTCTCTAAAGGAGACCTTGTCCTGGTCTATGACCAGGATAAGGACTCCCTAGGGGTAGGCAAATTCAAACCCATCTGGTTCGGACCTTTCATCATAAAAGAGGTTCTAAAAAAGGGCGCTTATCGTTTGGTAGACTTTGAGGGAAATGCTTTGGCGGAGCCTAGAAATGGGCTCTACCTCAAGAAGTATTACTCATAGGTAGGTCACCTTGGGTAACATTTTGTAACATATGTATACTTCTTGTACATTTTGCATGTTTTAGTTTTTACCCCCTTTTTAGTTTTATGGACGTGTCGTGTTGATGTCATTTTTTTCACTATGGTAGATGTAAAGTGAATCAGAGGTGTTCGTTGGGTTTGCAAATGGCGCCAACCGACACACTCAGAGGCTTGCTTCCGCTGCTTGGGTAATCTACACACCTCAAGGCAGTTGTTATCATAAGGAGGGATCTGTTTATGTGACACCACAAACAATGTTTCTGAATACAGTGCAGTTCTAGAATTGTTGTGTGACACGCTGTCACATGGTATTTCTTGCCTCTGGGTATATTCAGACGCTCAAGTGGTTGTGTCTCAGTTAAATGGAGTGTACCGCATTTACGATCCTACTCTACATCGACGATTCCTTAGGGTACGTCTCTTACAATGAAGCTTTGATTACATTACATATATCCATGTTCCTAAGAGATTGAATCAAGTTACAGACACCCTAGCTAATCATGTATTAGATTGGCATATTACACACAGTAAAAGAAAAATACACACACACTTGTAAATACATTTGTAAACAATATGTGTTCCATAAACCCATAAAAGGACATTAAAATCCATATATAATATCAAAAACATCAGAGTACATAGGTGGGCCCAAGCGCCTCAAAAATACGACCAGTGACGAGTCATAGGGATCATGCCCTCAAAAAATATACAAGTAGTGCCCTCGGCACGTGAAAAATCCAACCTAACTAAGGTCGGGGCCTGTGGGCCTTGTTGTAATGATCAACAATGTTTTCCAAACACCAAAAAAGTCAGACCCACATCTGTGGTGCCCCCACTACATGACGCTGCATATATGGTGGTAGATCCTCAATCTCTGCCATGGGGACGATGCGAGTGAGCAAGGTAAATTTTTTCTCTACTCGTCTCAGAACTCTCTCAACCTCACCGGCTGGAAGCTCTCCTGCTATTGTTGGCCCCCCAGTAGTGGTTGTTGCGGCCTTTGGCTGAGGACGTCTCCTGTATATAGCACAGTTCGTTGGTCACACTAGCCCCACATCTGCACATGATAGACATATATCTGTTAGATACTCTNATATATAAAAAAAAATGATATATAAAAAAACAAAAAAAAAACAATCTTACCCATCTCTCCTCGCTCCTCGCCAGGAGGTACTAGTATCTCAAGATCTCTCGAGAAGTCAATCCCAGCATGAGGGTAATCCTCTATGACTGGGATCTGTCATGACAACCAAGCAAAAAATTTGTCATCAAAGGACTCAATGGTCCTTCCTCCCCCCTATCGTGGCAGCAACACCGCCCATCTGCATACCGTAGGAAGAGAGGCCTGATGCCCTCATACCACCTCTCGAGGGATGAAACTGGGCACTCTTTCAAAGAAGAAAGAGCAAAGAATCGTTCCAAACCCGAAGTTCCTCTGAGTCCGCAACTGGTAGTCTGCTAGTTGTCTCTTCATCAATTCTTTTCACAAAGGGGTAGTTTTTGCGTTTAGTCAATTTCTGAATTAAAAATGGTGATAATGAGCTGCCAGCTCCTATTTATAGAAGTTTTGGCCTCTTTTTGTCAATTTTCAGACCCTTTTGTCATTTTTTCTAAACAAAAAATCATTTAAGATGGTTCAAGAGTCTTCTTTGGATGGTCACAAGAAGTATTACTTTGGGTATTGGGAATTTTTTTTAGATTTGGGGCATTTTGACTGTCCTTTGGTAAAAGGTTTTTTCCAACTTGTTGCATTTAAGTCAGGATTACACCTCCACTTTCTGCATCTCGTTCTCTTTTCTCTTTGCCATAGGATTGATCCCACTGAGTTGCGAAACAGAACCATTATTGTTGCTTTAGAAGTGTCGTAATTTAGTGGTAGAGCCTACCATAACATAGATGCCCTAGGTAGATCCCAGTTGCATTATGGTGTCCATGTTGTCACTAACGACTATAGGCTCGGGAGTCCTTTTTAGTTTTTCCATGATTATGAGTTTGAGCCTCATTTGCATGATTCCTTATCACTCTTTAGCTCACCCTCGGGACTCTCAAAACATAACGGGTCTTCTTTTAAGCCCTTTTCAGACCCTCTAAACATGAAAATATTGTCGAGCGATCTTGTGGCCTTTCACACTCGTTAAACTGAAAATTGAAGTCACGTCTATCCGACGGTAGTTTACCTCTTTTTCGGTCCAGATGGTCAACTATACAAACACAGGTATACTCTATAGGCCTCAGATCTCTAGAAGAGTATTCTCAGGTATAATTTTAACCCTTTTTCGGGCCTGAGAGACTAAATTTACGAAAAAGGAACCCCCACAAAGTCTATAGTTAAGCTCTTTTCAGACTCCTTAAAAATGAAAAAATTGTCGAGTGATCTTGTCTTTATTGCACTCGTTAAAACGGTTTTGAATAGACGTCTTTTCAGTGCTAATTTACCCCTTTTCGAACCAACTAGACTACCCTCAGAAAAGGTACCACAGTGGAGTCTCCTTTTACGTTTTTTCAGACTCTCTAAACATGAAAAATGACCGAGCTTACCTTCTCCGGGCTCGTTAAACTTACATCGAAGGACATTACCATTGTGTGTCTTATTAATCGCATTTGCATACCCGCGTCTTTGGCCTAATGCCGGCTCCATGTTGCTCTCAACCGAACCATCTAAAGCATGCCTTATATGCAAGCCCTGTAGCACTTTACCTTTGCATCTTGACACCTATGGCCCTAGGAGGGATTGTTTCCAAGTGTCCTTGATTTGAACATCAATCTTGTCCTTGCGCCTCGAACTCATATGTTTGCGACACTCATTCCTCCTTTGTAACGTAGCATTATTTTATTCTTTTTCCAAAATTATTGAAAAAGACAAAAAAATCAAATATACCCCCAAAAGAGGAAGGGAAAACTATTTTCTTTTCATTGGTAGCACAATGAGTCACCCTTGGATAAAGCACATCCTTTCATTTGTTCATCAAGCCCTGGGATTTAATATGACCTTAGGAAGATGTTCTCGCTACATTGAGCTGTGTCCTCCTCCATTTCGTTATTCTTCCAAACATATGGAGAGTTTGCGTTGCCTCCTGCCTCGTGAAATTATGTTAATGCCATGCTGCTTGAGTCTCTTCATTTGTCATGCTATTGTCCAAGGGAAGTTTTTACCAAGCCTGTGTTGTCCCCTCTGCAGTTTGTTTCTTGCCCTCATGCCCAGTCATCCCCAAAGTCCAATCAAGTCTTTGTTCGAAATCAATGAAGACTTTCGTCTAATCATCAAGATCCTCTAGTCCACGCCCGACAAGCCGTCGTAGACCTCTGGCTATTGAATTCGTACACTCATATTACACTCCTACCCGAGTTTTGAAGATTTTGATGTTGTTTCTCGAGCTCTGAAGACCTCATCTCCAACCATCAGGCCTTATCAGCTTCTAGAATATGGATACTATACATGTATATATTTTTTGATTTTGAGATGTATCTCCATTGTGTATTGCTCGCGACTACACTTTATATAGTTATATGACATGGATCTACAGTGTATTTGATTGGTAGCCATGATTTTATTTCATCCCAAGAATGGGTATGCCCGCCTCGGTGAGACAATTGTTATTTTGTAGATGGCACCTCCCGATTTCTTGTCCCTAGGCTCACTTATTTGGAACGTTGGTGAAGATTGATAATGTATTTCGGCCATCATATGATCTTCTGACCTCGCACATTAGGGGGCATCTGTTATAACCATAATTTGCACCAGATATTCTTACCTGGCATTAGGCCATCTCAAATTCCTTCTTTTCCAAAATACTACTAAACAACTCTTCTTAAAAACCCCCTTTATAAAAGCCCACGCGCCCTACTCCATGACTGCACGTGTGTACACTCTAGGTGCCTCAATACAGCCCATGTGTACCTACAAAATCAGGAAAAAAGGAAATTTGTTGACGGAACACACAACTTTGGGTAAGTTAACTAAACCTTTCAGCCATGCATGGTCGATCATTCGACCAAATACTTAGCTCCTTCTAGCCTATAAAAGAAGGGGTAGGGGTACCATTTGAAAGGAGGAAAATAATAGTAAATAAATTATACCCAATTGAGCATTCCCTTTGTCCCAACCTTTAGCCATCCTTGTGCAAAGAGAAGTATAGAGCAAAGCAGTTGGAGGACATTTGAAGAGGAGCCCAGGACCAGTTTCGAGGAGCAGTGCCAATCACTTATTGTAAGTTTACTCTTGTGAAGATTAATAAAAAAAGGAATACTTTTCCTGTCCCACCATATCATGTGTTCAAGTTGAATATTTATTTTGTGAGATTGTCACAACTAACCCAGCAATTAGTATATGAAATGCATGTTCGTAGCTCTTTGTTTGTTCATGTGTGAATGCAGGTCATCTTTGCGAGGAGGCTTGCAATCAAAGAGCGAGTGAAAGCAAAGGGATTGACATCAAACAAAGGACTTAAGGTAGAGTTATCAAATATTGTTTACACCTATGTATTGCATGATTGTGGGGTTTTGTGTTGGGAGAATAGGAGAAAGTAGAGACCTTTGAAATGGTCATTTTCTGCATGCATGATTAGAGCCCTTAAATGCTAAGTCTGTAGGAGGGATTCCCACCTTCAACAATGAGATAACTCATGCTCAACCCACAAGGATGTTCCCTTTCACAGATGTGTGAAACCCTCCTAGCACATGTGGATATGAAGCTTGGCCTCTTCCTGAAAATTTTTGCAAACACCCTGTGCAAGATGATATGCTTCCCAACTCCCTCTAGTATGAAATTAGACACCAAATGAAATCCAATGAGAATTCCGAATGAATCCTCTTCTTGTCTAGCTAGGGTGGATATTGCACCACCGAAACTATACCTACAGTGGAAGGGTTTTTCTAAAAACCCTAACGAAAATGATGGCTACAAGAGCACTCCATAAGATGTCAAATCATAATTCCAAGGGGAAGTGTTTCTCTTCTATTTATCCTTCCTTTAGACCTTCTAGATATTTCCCCTATTTTGACCAAATCAAATATTCACTTTATTTTCCCTCCAATTCTATTTAAATATAATTGTTTATTTTATTTAATGACACTTTTAGGGTTTGTCATTCTTTTACCTAGTGACACCAAATAAACATCCTTGACTCCATTTTTCCTTGTTGACTATAGCCTACGGGAGTCATATAGGCTATTGAGTCATCCTCCATCACAATCAATTGGAAGGGGAAATTACATAGAAGAATCAAATTTAGGGGGGTTGGGGTTCCTTCTTGATCTTCTCATCGAGTCATTGACCTAAGCCTTCCCCATGGTCAAATTATTATCCTATCTTGGCCCCTCCATGAATACGAATCAAAAATTTTCTTACCCATTCTTCTTTTTGTTCTTGTACAACTCGACATGCACTATGCTACAATTAGTCTTATTATCTTCCCGCTTCTTCAACAAGTCGATACAATATTTTGTAGCATGTTCATGACTGTAAAAATAGGATTACAGCACACACGACTTAGTACAAAACCATGAAACATGACTAATTTCACCTCAATTGAAACATGTGGGGGGTCTACCTCCTTCACCACCATATTCATTGCCATGACCATGCCCGTATCCACCTTGCGGTCCTCCTTGATATATGCTCTCATCTATGCTACCGTGATCACCACCATTTTTCTCATCTTGCACCCGAAAGACTTGCCGAGTGTTATCTTGCATCAACTGGAGGGAGTGACAACTATTGACATCATGACCAATGGACTTATAGAATTCAAAGAAGGGGTTTTGATTCATCATTTGATACTTATGTAATGTGGGAAAGTGGGATGGCCCATGTCCCCACTGTCTGCATATCCCACAGGTCTATTCGGATTGTCTTGATGGAAATGGACTTGGCACGTGTGTCGCCATATGATTTGGAAGGATTGGGCACTCATCTCGACAATGCCCCTTCGACCGACATGTAGTGCACCATACATGCTTGCACATGACTTTAACTTTGTCCATATCTTGCAAATGGATTGTTAGGTTGGCCAGTTGAAACTACACATGTGCCAACCCGACAGATGTTTTATGCCTCTTGGTGTAGCCTCCAATCACATCACGATTTTGACTTCCTCGGCTTGAGTCGTCACCTTTTGTTGGGTGAGCGAGAGTCAAATATGGGGGAGGAACCCTATAATGAACCATTCTCTGTGCTTCACATCCTAGATTTGGAACATCATCCTATTGAACAAAATCTTAATCCACTGGCCATAATCCTAGATGGTCTCTCCTTCCTTTTGTTTGATTTCTTTGATCTTCGTTATACATTGGGACTCAAACTTCGGCTTGTGAAACTCCAAAGCAAAGCCTCCTAGATATCGGCCAGGGACCTCGCTTGTCTCACTGGCGCAATGACCCTCTATGTCATGCACCATTTTAGGTATCTATCCCTAAATGTAGTCTATAACTACACGATCTTTTCCTGGTCATTTATAACCCTCTTCACAAACCATATTGCTTCACAGGTGAACCAATGTTTCTCTGCATCGTCTTTGTCTATTCCATGGAATACAGGAAATCACAGTGTACTGTTTTGATTCACTATATTGGAAATAGAAGTAGTTTAGAGTCTCTGACTATTATTGATGGGATCTTTCCACAACACTATCGCTCAAGGTAAAGTATTGTTGACTTCACCTTGCTCTTCACTTTTTTTTCACTTCTTTCTTCTTCTTCTCTTTCTTCAACTCCAATCTCTCCACTATTTTTTGTGGTTTCTTCTTGATTAAAAAGGTGTGGGGGAAGGTAAAAAAGGGGGCTAGGACCATCTTATTATGAAACTTATCGTGAGGTGACCCAACGAGATATCAATCTATAGACGTGCAAGACCATCCAAAAATACCAACTCATCTCTGCCACCACTAGGGGGGACTTCATTTTTTGTCTCTTTGGGTGCACCAACGATATGTGTGCTTCCTTTCAGAACCAACTATGCACCAAAACTATTTACGCCTACCACTAGGCTGATCCACCCACTGCCACTACACACCTCATCTCCCAGTCCAATCTGTGTATTGTCACCTTGTGCATAATTGCTTTCTCTATTCAACACGCTTCCACTCAATGTGTTAGTTTATTTCTTTCTCAATGTACTACTACTACTATGAGTACCACATTCTATTTGGATTTTGTTGGGCCCCAAGAACCCCCTTCTTTATTTTTAATCAAAATCTAGGGTCCCTCGAAATTTCACTTGGATTCTTTGTTTTTTTCCCTTTGACTTGATTGGATTGGTATTGTTTTGCTTTGTTTCGAGGTTGGTTTGAGTTTATATTATTTTCTTTTGTGTTGTTTGAATTTCATGAAATTCAAATGCCATTTCATTTTTATTTCTACAGAGTTTTGATGTTGATGGACGAGCTTCATAATTTGGGAGTTTGTTATTACCTCTTCCTTATTGAATTTATCTGCTATGAGAATGGCTTGGTTGAAGAAATGGATTAATAAAAATGATTTTACAAGAAAAAAGATTATTGCGACACATATTTTCTATGACATTTTTCACATTTGATCAAATTTGAATGAAGGAGAGACGAGCATAGAAATATTAATTATTTAAACGAAACATCATTTTTTATGAACTGCTTACTTTTGTTTAAATTATGATTATGTTTTCGTCTTTTGCTCATTAGCAAGTTTGATTATTTTGAATAATGGGTTCAATACGTCATCACATAATATCTTGGTTGGTTTCTCATTTTCCCAAAATCATTTGGTGGGTTTAATTAATTAAATTATTTTGTCATTTTGCATCTCATTTCAAAATAATAATAATAAAAAAAGAAATTATCTATCATTTGTTTGATTTTGTGAAAACCCAAAATTAATATTTTTCTCCTTTCCATCAACTTGAAGCTTCTAGAATTTTAAGATCATATTTGAAAGGAAAATATAAACAATGTTTGTTTAGAACTTATAGTTAGTTTAAATTCATTTTAATTTTATTGTTCTAGATTTTGTTTTATTCACAATTTTTAGGTTATTAATTTGATTTCTTTTTTGTTTCACATGTTTCTATTATCAGTTATTTGGTACGGATCTGATCATGTCTTGATTTTGTTATCTAAATACGTTCAAGATAATTGATCCAAAAATAATATTGGATTGTTGCAAATAAATTATGAGCAACAACATATAAGAGTTGGAAATGCGTTCAAGAACAAACACACGATTTTCTGGGACTTGTTTCAGCCAAACCATAAGGAATCTGACGAAACGGTTGAAAATCGATCTGCAGAATGGACCCATTTAGCTTACAACAAGGAATTTTCCCAAAAACATGCACGATTTGAGAGATATTTGTGTCTCTTTATGAGACAAATTTCAGGTGGCGGAAATTATTAGTGACGTCCAGACTGTTCATTCATTGTATAAATATATTAGAAAGTTTAGAGCCAAAGGAAATCCAGAAAATTGAGAGGAGGATTTTTATCCTTTCTTTTTTGTATATTATATATTTTGTAAACTTTTTTTTCTTTTCAAATGGAGTAACGGATGGTTGGAATCTTTGGGAGAATAAACAAGTATTTTCAAATAAGAATATGGAATTCCAGGTTGCTTAATGACTTTTGTCTTATGAGTAAAATGGTTTTGTTTTCATTATAATATCTTCATATTCTTTGAGTAATTGATTACGCATTGATTTAAATTAGCTTTACTCTGTTTTATCAATACATGGTTAATTGTTATCATTTATGTATTAATTTTTTTCAATCTTTAAGAGCCTATTATCCCAAAAATTTATTTTGGACCTTATGATGAACTTATTATACTGAAGCTATATGGGATACAATTTACTCTTTGGATTTTGTCATTTTGTAGATTGTGCAATGTTAATATTGTTCCTCATATAATTTCTGAATATGAAACTTTATTTCTATTGAAGTAGCTTTAGACTGTTTTGCATATAACTTTTCATGTTATGTTTTCATTTATATGGTTCATTATATTTTGGTTCCTTTAATATCTGTGATTGATCATCTTTTCAAGTATTTTGAGTTTACATCTGATACTAGAAAGTTGGTAACACCATTTACTGAGGATTGGAATTTCTTTCATTTTCAGTTATTTGGACATTCTAAAGTCACATGATATATAATCGTTTGTTTTTCTGTCATCATAAACTCGTTCTAGAATATTTGAGTTTCTTCAGGAAGTATTATGCTTGCCTTTGTCATAGGTTTACACTTGACACAGGTTAAGAGGAGCTTATACAAATACAAAGAGTTGAATCTAGCTTAGTACTGTTGATAGGCTAGTTAGTTTATATTTTATTTAATTTGTTTATTTGCGAATGAATAAAGATTGCGTCATTTAAACGTTAAATGCTTTGACCATTACCATTTTATCGTTTACAATCTTATTCAAGCATTTTTTATTAGTTTTTCATTTATGATACAAAGACAGTTTCCTTTATTTTCTTATTTTGATCCATTAGTTGAAAACAATTATTTTCAAAGGCTTTGCTTAAACCTTATAAATTGTATATAGCTATTGTACATAAACATTGTTAGTTAAGCATTTGTAATTAAAGTGTTGATTGTTAAAGTTGTGAATTAAGTTAGTCCACATATTTTAGTTGTTTTGGGATCTTAGTTGGCTAACGGAGCCATAAATCCCGTCAGGGTAGATTATACGAAACGACTTGGGTTAAATAGACAACCCCGGACCAGATCTTCCCTTCCCATTGACGGTGTTTCATAAACTCCCATCAACAAATGGTGCTAGAAGGAGGGCTGAGGTAAATTGAATGATTAAATGTTTTACCCCTCATGCTTTCATAATTCCATATTTATAAATTCTTCTTCTATGTCATCTTATAATGCACTAGAAGGTAGGTTAGATGACAAGCTAACTATTTGGAATCAATTTCTTCAATTTCTTAATTTACTAAGGATTGGAATTTCTTTCATTTTTAGTTATTTGGACATTCTAAAGTCACATAATATATAATCGTTTGTCTTGCTGTCATCATAAACTCGTTCCGGAATATAAACGACTTCTTTGAGTTTCTTCAGGAAGTATTATTCTTGAATTTGTCATAGGTTTACACTTGACATGGGCTAAGAGGACCTTATACAAATATAGAGAGTCGAATCTAGCTTAGTACTGCTGATAGGTTAGTTAGTTTATATTTTATTTAGTTTGTTTATTTGCGAATGAATAATGATTGCATCATTTAAACGTTAAATTCTTTGACCATTATCATTTTATCATTTACAATCTTATTCAATCATTGTTTATTATTTTTTCATTTATAGTACAAAGACAATTTCCTTTATTTTCTTATTTTGATCCATTAGTTGAAAATAATTATTTTCACAAGGCTTTGCTTAAACCTTGTAAATTGTATATAGCTATTGTACACAAACATTGTTAGTTAAGCATTTGTAATTAAAGTGTTGATTGTTAAAGTTGTATCTTAAGTTAGTCCACATCTTTTAGTTATTTTAGGATCTTAGTTGGCTCCATAAAACCTGTCAGGGTAGAATATACCAAACATCTTGGGTTAAATAGACAACCTCGGACCAAATCTTCCCTTCTCGTTGATGGTGTGTCATAAACCCTCGTCAGCAGATTGGCACCTCATAGAGCTACGCAACATCTTCTCTTTTTGTCATTGCATAACCATGCAGTGTTTCCTCCTCAGATTTTCTCGACGCACCACAAATTTGCACCCACGCACCATGCCTTGGTGCTCTCAATTTTCTCATGGTTGCTACATACCACAACAACCAAAGGGTATGGGCTTTGTCACCTAGGGCCTCACTACCACTACTGTCACTACTGGTATCTTTTATTCCAAGCATGTTCTCTCTTGTGCTACACTCTAGAACATCATCCTCTCTCTCACCACTACGTGGTGTGAGTTTCCTCTTCATTCTTGTCCTGACACCTCGTTGTGCACCCTTGGCCAACACTCTGCATACTCCTTATTATTGGATAAAAAATAAGTAAAATCCCCTTCAATGAGATCCACATTTCTTTGATTGGTAGGGATATCAACCTTTTCAAAGGTTAGGGTCGAACAGGAAGGTTGAGTTAGAGGATGCACCTCATCATGTTTGATCAAAAACATTTTTTCAATTCTAATAGAGTCTAGTTGAGCATTAATAATTTGAACCTATGGATACATATATGAAGAAAGCGTAGCCAAGGATGGAACTTAGAAGGATTGGGCAAAGCCAACTAATAGGACACATGTCCCACATGCTTGCGAACTGTATAAGGACCATAAAATTTGGGCACTAGTTTCTGACAATGTTCGGCCTTGAGTGAAGTTTGCTTATAAGGTTTTCGTCGAAGAAATACCCGTTCTCCTTCAGCAAATTGACATTCTCAGTAACCTTGATCTTCTTTTTACTTCATGCGATTATTATCCATGAAAAAATTCTCTTTGAGGGTACAAAGAATAACCTCTTGAACTGTAAACATTTGGTTCCTCACCTTGACCTTCAAGATACTTTCCATGTAGGAGATAACAGAAGGTGGGTTTTGTCCATATACTGCTTCAAAAGGAGTCATGCGAGTTGTTGTATGGTAATAAGTCTTGTACTACCATTTTGCTAATGGTAACCATTGAACCCATTGATCTTATCTTTCATAGGAAAAACACCTCAAATATGTCTCCAAACACTTGTTTACAACTTTAGTTTGACCATAATTATGGGGTTGATAGGCGGTGTTGAGATGCAATTGGGTGCCCTGTAGCCTGAACAATTCTTTCCAAAAATTGCTGGTGAAATATCTCAATCAGAAACAATAGAATGAGGCATACCATCAAGATTGAAGATATGATCCATGAAAATTTAATCCATGATGGATGTGGTAAATGGGTGTTGAAGAACACAGAAATGAGCATACTAGGAAAGATGATCAACAAACACCATGATGACTGACTTATTGCCTAATTTAGGTAATCCCACAATAAAATCCATACAAATGTCCCTCCAAATAGCAGGTGGAATCGGAAGTGGTTGTAGTGTTCCAAGATCTTTGATTGTTTCTCCCTTGTTGCGTTGAAAAACATCAAATTCTACCAAAAAACTGTGAACATCCTTTTTTATACCATCCCAGAATAAAAAAAATAAAAAATAAATANAAAAAAAAAAAAAAAAATTGACCCTGTCATAGGTTTTGGTAAACCCTGAGTGCCCAGCCATGGGTGTATCATGAAGCTCAGAAAGAATAGTGGATTTAAGTTTTGACTGTTTACTTAAATACAAACGACCTTTGTAGTGAAGCTCATCATTGTGCCATGAGTACCTTGGTGAAACTAGAAAGCTGGCTTGCAATTTTTGGCGAACAGCTTAGAGCCAATTAGGTACAACGAAGGAGAGGGAGAAAAGGGACCCTTCATATTCATATTTTCGTGCAAGAGCTTCAAAAACAACATTTTCTTTGTCTTTCTTGTAAATGATGTCATAATCATGTCCAAAGAGCTTATTCACCCATTTTTGTTGCTCCGGGAAGGAAGGTCGTTGCTCGAGAAAATATTTGAGGCTTTGATGATCTTTCTTAATTTAGAATCGTTTCCCCAAGAGATAAGGGTGCCAGAGATCCACGGTATGGAGAATAGCCAACATTTCATTTTCATAAATTGATTGGTCCAAATGGCATTCTGACAATTGTTTGTTGGTAACGGCCAAAGGTCTGGCCTCTTTCTTAAGGATGGCTCCAATTCCTCTCCTGGAGGCATCACATTCTAGGAAAAAAGTCTTTGTGAAATCAAGAAGGCTGGAGTAATGCACATAGCTTCCTTCAAGGCTTGAAAGGCCTAATCAGTTGTGGGAGTCCAAGCGAAATAATTATTTTTAAGGAGAGTAGTGAGAGGCGCTGCAATCTTTCCATAATTATGAATAAACTTGCGATAATATCTTGTTAAACCTAGAAAACCATGCAATATTTTGATAGTATTGGGGCGAGGCCAATCCTACATTGCTTCAATCTTCTTAGGATCCACCTGAACACTAGCCTTGCCAACAATATGACCCAAGTACTTGACTTCTAAGGTTCCAAAGGAACATTTAGAATGTTTGAGGAAAAGTTGGTATTGAGAGAGAAGAAGGAGAACTTGATCCACTAGGAATGATGGGATTGCCAAGTTTTATTATAGATGAGAATATCATCAAATAAAACTAAGACAAAATGATGGAGAAAAGGATGGAAGACATGATTCATGAGGATTTGGAAGGTTGAGGGGGCATTACACATGCCAAAGGGTATGACCAAGAACTCATAGTGACCCTCATGAGATCGAAAGGAAGTCTTGGGGATGTCATATTCTTGCATACGTATATGGTGGTAGCCAGAACACAGATCAAGTTTAGTAAAGTATTGAGCACCACTCAGCTCATCCAAGAGATCATCAATGACAGGAATGGGAAACTTGTCCTTGATGGTGATTTTATTAAGGGCACGAAAGTCATGACACATGCACCAAGTACCTTCTTTCTTGAGTACCATGACCATAGGAGAAGAATAAGGGCTAGTACTAGGGAGGATAACACCCGCTTGGAGCAATTCCTACACTATTCTCTCAATTTCATTCTTTTGGGAAAAGGGATGACGATAAGGGAAAACAATGGGAGGAAGACTGCCAAGAACAAGGGGGATGGAATGATCATGAACACCACGAGAAGGTGGAAGTCCCTGAGGAGTGGGGAAAATAGCTTGATGTTTGGAGATGATAGCTTGGAGGTCAGGATGCACATATGGTGTCTCAGCTGCTTGAATGGAATGGATTTGAGAAATAATATCGGAGTGGGATTTATTGAGGATATTTTCCATGTGATGGGAACTGATGATCTCAGGAGAACCAATTTTGAGACCTTGGAATTGATACCTTTGTCCCTCCTATTGGAATTACATTGTTAATTTCTTAAAATCCATAAGAATGACACCCAAAGTGTGTAACCATTCAACACCTAGCAAAATGTCACAACCACCCATGTCAATGGAAAACATATGAGATTTCAGGTGGTAATATACAATTTGAAGACATACATTTTCACAATGCCCACCACATTTCATGGACCCACCATTGGCTATCATGATTTGAAAATTAATGACAGCATGAATATAGCAATTGGTTTCCTAGGCAATGTGACGATGAATAAAATTGCGGGTGCTACCACTGTCAACAAGGATGATGACCTTCCTATGTTTAATATAGACAATGATCTTGAGGGGTTTATGGAGCAGAGAAACCAGTGAGGGCATGAAAGGAAATGAGTGGGTCAACGGGCTCCTGGGTAGCATCAGGAAGGGAAGGCTCTTCAACAAGGGGAACTGTCACATCTTCTTCAAGAACATCTTCGGAAATGGCCATAATTTTTTTGTGTTCATTACACTTGTTCCCTGAAAAATATTTTCCATCACAATTATAGCAAAGACCCTTCAGTTGGCATTCATCCATTTCAACCCTAGTTAATTTGTGGACCTTGATGGGAGTGGCAGGGGGGTTAGGATTAGTGGATCGATGGAGAGGAGAAAAAGAGGGTTTTTTGTTCTCTAAAAAAACAACTTGTTGGGATTCTTTGGCACATTTAGTAGGTTCCAACCAAGTTTGAGGGTAGGCCATGAGAACCTGGGATCAGATTTCATCCTTTAGGCCACTGATAAAGCATTCACAGATGAATACATATGATATGCCCTCGGTTCGAAAGGCCAAATGTTCAAAAGAAGTTATAAAGTCTTCCACTGTTCCTGACCCTTTTCGACTTGGTCAAACAACCGAGATAGTGGGTATCAATGTCAAAGAATCCATAGAGCTCGGCAACAAACTGGGTCCATGCAATATACCCCTGACGTGAATTTTTATGCCATTGACACCATTCCCATCATTCATGATCTAGATAGAGGATAGCATAGTAATTTTTTTCCAACTCATCAATAATACCATGCAGAGAAAAATAATGCTCCATTTGAGTGACCCAACCCCTGGGATTGGAGCCATCAAATTTATTGACCTCAATATGGGGAAGACGTGGGTCACGATGAAAGGATTTGGATTGAAAATGCAGAGAATGAGAGGAATCAACAACATCTGGTTGGTCCAAGGAGAAAGGATCCGAAGTGCGGTTTAACAACTGGTTGACAACATACTGGAGGGTGTTAAATTGGTTCATGAATTTGGCCTCCATGGTGTCAAATTTGTGTTGGACGTGGGTCTCGAATTGTGCAAGGTGGGAATTGGTAGAGCCAATCTCAGATGTCATGTGTTCGATGGATTCCTTGGCTTCATTCATGGAAGCTTCCAGGTCTTGGTTGCGAGTGTTGGCCATTTGGAGAGGGGGAGTGTAGGTAAGGGAAAATGGGTGGGTGGGACCATAGAAAAGGACTTATAAGTGATAGGTACCATGACGATGAGGGAGAGAAGGGGAATATAATGGGATAGATAGAAAAATAGAGAAGTTGGGAAGGGGTCGAGTCCACTAAAAAAAAAATGGCTTAAAAATGAAAGCTATGACTGCGATCACGAAAAAAAAGGGGAATCCAGTGGGATAGATTCCAAATAAGTGTTCTGGTGGAACCACTATACTCATTTTTTTTTTATGCTCCTGTGGAGTTATACTCCGACCTGAAGAATATTGCAGTGTTGAAATGCCCATATTCTTAACATGTAGAAATATGTAGTAATTTCGCAACCAGAATGCAAGAGACACAATGGCATGGCAATAGGTCTTGTATGTTCTGTTTTTGTTTCCTTCCCAAGAGTTAGGGTATTCAAGGGTTATACAGACAAGGGTTTTCCCTATGCCATAGTTCTCTGATATACGTGTGAGTTCCAACAGTAGTACTCATCCCAATATCTCAGTGCACCAACTAAGGAGGCTAGACCGTTCCCTTAGCCGTACTACCCGACTACCCAGGTACTAGAGAGTATCTTCCTGAATGTTGTTCTCGGTGGCACTATAGCAATCAAGCGGCCAATCGGTTTATCTATAGATGGCTTCAGGAGATCTAGGTCGATCTGTATACATGTGTTGTCTGATACGCTACCACTCGAAGGGGTACCAACAGGGGTTACAAGGGTGGCCAACATATGTGCGCTTAAATACCACTTGTATTTTTTGTGTGTATTACTCCTCAACCACGAGTTTATGTGTGTAACGATAAATCTATATAGCTTTAAGACATTAGAATACGTCTCTACCCTAAAAAAAATTAACCCACAATTTTCTACCAAGGAAAGTGCTCTGATACCACTGGTAAGGTACCAGGTCTATTATATTAGGAGAAAAGAGAAATAATGCACAGAATAACACTGAGATAAAAACAGAATATGAAAATACTGCAGAGATAACATCGGAACAACAAATTATATGGAACCACAACAACAAAATTATACCTTTATTGATAGAAAACAATGTTCACTTGTCTCTTCGAGGGGGCAACCTCCAGCAGAGCAGAGCTCTATTACAATAATTCTTCAAGGCAAAAATTATTATACCCTCTACTCCTATTTATACTAAATTTATCTATCCAAAAGAACAATCTAGAAGAAGATCCTTATAAAAGCGGAATCTTCTATTAGGTCTTCTTACATTTGACTTATTCCTCCTTATTGTTAGGCCTTATTAATATTTACTTTTATTACATCGAAATATATTATTCTATCCACTTGAGGGGTTAGGGAGGTTAGGTCCCTAACACCTACCTCTGAACCAAAACCATTAAAACTATTACCCGTAAATAAAAGGAGATTGAAATATTAAAAAATAAATGAAAATAATTGAAATTATAAAGGGGATTTGGATGCATATTCAAAATGGTGGGAATATGGGAATATTAAAGAAAGATTGGGATTAAAGGAATGTGGAGATTGTTTGATCCTACGTATTGATCGACATTGATGGGATTATTAAAGAAAGTTTGGGATCGTTTTCCCATATGGGAAGGGGATGTTAAAGGAAAATTGGGATCGATTGAGCATGTGAGGAGGGGATATTAAGGGAAGATTGGGATCATTTGTCCACATGGGATGGTTATTAAAAGAGGAATGTGATTGGTTGATGTTGGTATTTTTTTCTTCACAAAGGGATGTTTGGTCAAATATGTAATCTCTATTGACCCACTATATTTGGTTAAATATAACATATTGAATGATTCATTGTTTAAAGGGATATTTGGTTAAATATAACATATTGAATGACTCATTGGTTGATGAATATTTGGTTAATGATGTATTATAAGTATTTGTATGTAACATTAGGTAACATTAGATGTAATATTAGGTGATTCCAGTGATTAAGTATTTAAAAAGATTATTAAATTATTTATCAATATCTAGTGAAATTAGAAATATTTTTTAATATCACAATAGCATGTGATATATACCTACTAAAATTAGAGATATTAGTATGTGCTATATCATAGTTAGAGGTATTCTTTATTATCCAAAATGGCATATGCTAGGTTTTATATTCACTAAATAGAGACCACATGTGAACAAAACTCATACAGAAATGGATTGAGCTCAACTCATACACATACAAAAACACATTGAGCTCATTCTTAAAAGAAAAGACAAATCTTCCTTATTCATCATTTTATTTAAAAATCCAAAATTCCATTCTTCCCTTATTCAATATTTAGAAATATGAAATTCCTTATTGAATATTTAGAAATATGAAATTCCTTTATTATAGATGATCTCGGTCAATCGAGAGTCTCTCTTTATAAATCAACACAATCAATGCAACAAAATACAACATTAACTTTAATAAGAATTTAACCTCATGTTTTGGGAAAAAATAGGTTTTACTTCATATCTTCTTATTCTTTTTTGTTTTACTTAAAATATTGAATACCCAGAGCTCATATTCACCTAAAGTCAATGCAACAAGATCTAACACTGAACCAATAATTATTCATATCCTTTTATTCTTATGTGTTCTATTGAAAATATATTCAATACCTAGAGCTCATATTCACCTGAAGTCAATGCAACAAGATTTGACATTGAACCAATAACGATTCATATCCTTTTATTCATGTTTGTTCTATTGAAAATATATTCAATACCTAGAGCTCATACTCACCTAAAGTCAATGCAACAAGATTTGACATTTAACCAATAATGATTCATATCCTTTTATTCATGTGTGTTCTATTGAAAATATTGTTAGATTCATAATGAAGAAAAATGCAGAAACATAATGGAAATAACTGAAACAATCAAAAAACCATGATGAACAAAGATAAATAAATATTGACAGAAACGGCATACTCTATATTCATTAGTGAACAAATAATCATGTACATAGACGTACATATATAATACATAAAGACCATAACTGTCATGTAATTGTATAACAGTTAGGTAAACTAACTAACTTATGATTAGAGTTTTAACATCCCCCCTTAATCATAAGTTTGTTATTGCCTTAAAAACTGCCACTACTTGACAATCAACAATGTGTCAAGTGAATATTCAGAGGGTTGGTTGAAGATGCTCTCTGAACTCTGGAAAGAAAAAGCAGAAGTTGATGTCTTCTACTAAATTGGTGGTTTAAAGGTGACCACAAACACATTTGGTGGTTTAAAGGTGACCACAAACACATTTGGTGGTTTCGGGATGACCACAAACCAATCTGGTGGTTTCGGGATGACCACAAACCGAATGTCTAGCAAAAGATGATGTCTTCTACTAAATGGCATGGTTTTAAGTTGACCATAAACTAACAAGAGCTCAAGGCTCAAAAATCTGAAAATGTAACAAGAAGAACTTCATGTCTTCTGCTCAATTGGTGGTTTTAAGATGACCACATACCATATCAACAACAATATTTTTAGGAACAAGACTGCATACCAGGAACTAGGTTGCATACTTGATAATCTGATCACAGGCTCTAAATCAAACTTGGAACCTGACTGACTGAAAACTTTAGATTTCCCCCCTGTCAGAAACAAGTGGTTCAAATCTCATTGACTGTCATTCACAAGTATGGCCAAGAAGAGATCCAGCACATGTATAATTTGTTGGAATAATGTGTACACTTTCACAATGTATACACGGATGAAGATCGAAACACTGATCTATCATCTGATCATTATCAACTTCATTGAATGAGATATACCCCCTTTAAAAGTGGAAAATGGTAGTCAAACTGTCTTCTTGTGGAGTCTGAAGACTCGATCTTCAACTTAGAAGAGTACATTAACTGGGCCCCGATCATACCCTATATCATCCAATCTTGAAAAACATTCATGTCCATCAACTGTAGAAATATGTCCAATCAAGTACGACTGTACTTGTGTATAAATCCAACGATAAGACTGCTCCAATAAATTGGCTTCCAAACAACAACGCCAATTCCCTAACCATTCAAAATGAATATGTTTTTGCTTACTCTTTTGACACCTTACTGAGAGGTGATTTGTCTTCCCACAAAATTTGCATGGGTGAAGATCAAAACAGTTTGACTTATTATGGCCAAATCGGTAACAATGTTTGCACTATATGGGTTCTTTATCCGACCGATTATCATGATCTAGAATATCTAAAATATCTGTAGCAACATCATCAACAACAATATCATGTACCTGTTCCTTACCAATATCCTCAAGCTCTGTCGTCTTATCATCATTAAAAAAACCTCCACTCACAAAGCAAATAGGTTCGCAATAATTAGGAATATGAAAAAAGTTGTCAACATCATTTTCATATCCTAGTCCATATCTATTTCATTTAAATCGTAATTCTTCCCATGGTCGAAAAATTCTAATTTCTTTGCCACATTTATCCGCAACTTTTTCTGACATAGGGACTTTATCCAACTCATCTTCATGTTTAAGAGTGTCATCACTAGTCAACTGAACGTCTTCATTATTTTCATCCTTGATGTTATTGTGTTTGTTAAAATCGCATTGTTGGTGTCGAATCAAACTTAACTCATCAATCTTAAACATATCAATCTTTTTGTGCATTACTTGTTAACAAGTAATCAGTGTACTGAGAGTGTACTGAGAGTGCGCTTGTTTATTGCAATTGTAGATTTCGTAGTTGAGTTAATTAATGTGTGCAATATTGTAAATATTTCTTCAATTCTTGCCTTTATGCAAAATATGGAAGAGAGGTGACCAATGACTTAGATGCACACAAAGATCCTAAGACCTCCTTATTCAATTTCAGGTGGGTCAAGAACGCAAAGACAAATATGCAATTTGTTGGACCCCTTATAATACCTTTACAAGTTCAAGGCAAAATAAAAACCCTTATAATTCCAATTACAATAAATGGAGAAAACTCTTCCATACAAAACCTTATAACTCCTTAAGTTTCTCTTGAAATAATTTTTTTTACTAAAATAAAATGCATCTCTACTAAGCCCTCCACTAAACCCTCCACTAAACCTCCTTCTGTCTGTTTTACTCTCATTTAAATAAGTTTATCTCCTTATTCCATGAACATGTGCAGGGCGCAAATACTATTCTACCAATATTCTCTTCATCAAAGCATTTAAATACATACTAATAAAGTAATGCACTTCCATTCCAAATCACTTCCATTCCACAAATACCACCCTTGCTCGAAACATACATACTAATAAAGTAATGCACTTCCATTCCACAAATACCACCCTTGCTCGAAACAATGCATCTTGACAGGAATTAAATAGGTGTAACAAGAATTACATTTCTATGGTAAAAACTGAACCCTCTCACTGTAAATGACTTTGTGACTTAAAAAACAAAGCGTTCTCTTATCAAGTTTCAATACCCTGATTTCAAAATTCTTCGACTCCACTGGATTATGGAAAGATACATAGGTGTTTCTGAACCGTTCAACCTCTTCCTTGCTTCAATGCATTTACAAGTCACTTATATTCATCATAGATCCGAATACGCAGAGGCATCTTTATTGGTCTCAACGATCATCCCTACCACGCTTGGACATTTCAATAACGACTTATTAAAATTCTTTCCCACAAATTCTATTTCAAAATTCCATCAACGAGAACTCACTTTCAACGTCCATCTTATTCGGAAGTTTTAGGGTTTAATAATATTGAAAACCCCTAACTATGTAATTTGACAGTAGCATGAAAGGGCATTCATATAGGTCCAAGACATAAGGTTAATTGCAACAATGGAACAAGATCCTCCAATATCTATATTCTATTATTCAACAAAACAATGCCCAACTAATTTCTTACCTTCAAATATCAACAAAACTCCAACAAGAACGGAATATTGGTCGTCCCTCTTCAACAGAAATCATTTTCTTCCCACAATATTGTACATGAAATCTGTAGATGAATTTTTCTATCATCTCAATCGACCTTCTTTAAGTATTTCTCAGATCTTCCCAATTAATAAGATGAAGTATGTCAAATTCGAGCTCTTCAGCATACTTCTTCCACTTTTGCTCTGACTCTATTTCAGAGGGTTGATCCCTTCCTTGCTGAACAGATGTTGTCGGCCCTATTTATCTGAGAATGCTCAGGCCACACAACCTCCACTGCAACTCAACTTCATAATGAAAAACTACATGATTCTGATAAACTACCAGGCTCATAAGATCAATATCATGCTCTCATACCACTGTTAGATTCATAATGAAGAAAAAATGCAGAAACATAATGGAAATAAATAACTGAAGCAATCAAGAAACCATGATGAACAGAAATAAATAAATATTGGCAAAAAAGACATACTCTATATTCATCAATAAGCAAATAATCATGTACATAATATTCATCAATAAGCAAATAATCATGTACATAAGTACATATATAATACAAAAAGACCATAACTGTCATGTAACTCTATAACAATTAGTTAAACTAACTAACTTATGATTAAAGTTTTAACTTGCTTATGATTAGAGTTCATATAAGTAACTATAACAATTAGTTAAACTAACTAACTTATGAAAATAACTATAACAATTAGTTAAACTAACTAACTTATGATTAGAGTTTTAACAAATATTTTAGAGTTTTAACAAATATTATTCCTGTGTTTAATTGAAAATATTAATATTCCTGTGTGTTCTATTGAAAATATTAATATTTGGAAATATTAATATTCCAAATATTAATATTCAGAGCTCATACTCTCAAGAAAAAGACGAACCTCCCTTCAAAAATCTAGAATTCAGAAATCTTCATGCTACGCCCTAATTGTGAACACAAAACCAACGACTTATATATAGCATGCCACTTTTCCACCAAGAAATTCATCACGATTTCAATAACTACCTTCTCATCACATAAATCTTTGCAAGAGAAAATTCACCACAATTTAAATTCACCGTATTCTCATCACATAAATCTTTGTAAGCGAAAAATCATATGGAAATGGACAATCTATTGTTTTTCTGCATGTTGCATTCGAAGTGTAAACAACCTATTTATTTTCTAGGTTCGAAGTGTAACATTGCTTTTAGGAAAAACTACGGAAACCTCTAGACGCTTCAGGATCTGAATTAGGGAGATCCTGAATAGGGCACACTTTCAGAATCTGAATACGGGACCTGACTCGACTGACATATGAGGTAAGGCATGAAAAAAGAAACAAGTTCTGCAATAGGGGCATAGGCAAGTAGAGGCAACCAACTCTAAAGATGGAGTTCCACCTGCATGAAGCTCCACTCAGTACTAGTCGACTTTGAGATCAACGTCTCAGGAACAGCTCTTTCCTTGAAAATCAGGCCTTTAGTTCCGAGAGCAGTTTTGCTGCTGCTATTATGATCTGAAATAACCTCTTTGTTTCCTTCTTCCAATGAAGGGTAGTTCACTTTGGCCTGATGCAAGGTCAGTTGGAACTAGCTAGATGTGAAATGGAACTTTGAAGTCTTGGATATGGAATCCATCTAGTCCGGGAACTGATCCGCTGAGGTCCAAAAACTGCTTGCCAATCACAAAAATGAGACTGCCCACGAACATCAAATCCACATAACGAAGGCAACTGAGAACAGCTGGAGAAGAATCAAACATATCTCCTTAATCTTTGTTCGACACATACACAACTCGGCAGACATCATACTTGAGCTTCTTCGCTCCTAAACTCTTCCAAAATGCTTCTGCGGAGCAACCATTCGGCTTACCCAACGCAGTATATGCTTTATCTGCACTTTCCCACTTCCCCAGTCCAATTATACGCGTACCGTCCATGGAATCATAGAAGGTGTAGGAATGCAAACCCTCTGTCTTTGTGAAGTAAGACTTCAATAAAGCAAGACAACAGTAAGACAATTTGTCCTGATTTTTACCTCCCGAGTATATTCTTCGCACACTAACTACGTCTCCCACACGCTTTTGCCCGAATGCAGGGAACCTTGCTTTGCTCTCTTCGCAGTTCATTTCAAACCACCCGGAGTCCACCATTTGAACAGCCGATGAAAATCCCTTTGTGAATGCCGCTGCCTGCAACACACAAATTATCAATCCCTCAAATAAATAGATTTGAATCGAAAGTACATAGAAGATGGAAATGAACAGAAATCGTTTTCTGTTTGAGGAGTTCCAGGTTACCTCTGGAAGATTTAACCAGGGATTTGCATCTTCCTGATCCTTTTTCTCAGCAACAGCCGCAACCTGCGATCAAGAAATTTAAGAAAACCCATTAAATATTGTCGTGCGTCTAGAGAAAGTAAATATAATTAAGATTCAAAACATACCCAATTCCTGCTGATACTTCTGAGGATGGAGATGCTAATATCCGATCTGCTGCTGCTACACTTCTCAATGGAGGCGGCCGCACCCACCATCTGAGCCACAACATCATCGATGTGGCAGCCTTCCTGGGGTTTGAATACCGCAAATGAAACCCTTACGCATTGTTCGGATTGCGCCATTTCTATCTGGAACTTGGTAGTGTAAAATTTAAATAGCTGGACGGATTGTTGGAAGTGTCACTAGATATTTGAAGAGTGGCCGGTCGGACTCTTTTCGTGAATTCGAAAGTCGTCTCTAAGAAAACTCTTACTGCTATGCACGTGTCGCTTCTAGAAAACTCTTACTGCTATGCACGTGTCGATTATCTATACACGTGTCGCTTTTAGAAAACTCTTTCTGCTACACAGGTGTCGCTTCTAGAAAACTCTTTCTATTATGAGAGATTTTTTTTTACATTGTTTTGTTTTTAATGAAACTCTTTCTGCTATGAGAGATTTTTTTTTACATTGTTTTGTTTTTAATGATGGGTGGAGTGTTTTCTAGAAACATCAGGGACAAATTAGACTCACAAAGTAAAATCTTCAAAAGATGTACTATATAAAATTATTATAAATTTAAATACTATTAAACATATGAGATATTATTTTTGGGATTTAAGTGTAGTAATTTCTCATGATTTTGAATAGTCCACTTAGAATTCATTACACCTAGTGACCAGGGCTTCCTGGGTAGTCCCCTATCTTGAGACTCTTGTAGCTCAAGCTCCTATAATCAAGGTGTTACTTCACCTGCTACTTCATTTGCAAAACCTTAACAAGTATTGTCTTATGAACTATTAAGTTAGAGCTCCCTTCACTCTTAATGCTATGCAATTCATTTTGTTAGTTTGAATCTCACTTATTCACTCTTGTAAGTATCACTCAATGCAATGAGTGCTAAGTGGACTATTCAAAATCATAAGAAATTGGTCGAGTAATACTCATGGATATCGGTCATAGATTAATGACTTACTCTACACAATTGATCCCAAAAATGATATTTCATATGTTTCACTGCTAAAGCCCCTCTATGACTATTAAACATTTTATGATTGATATTTTATGAATACACTTATTATAAGTTCGAATTTATTTATAAATATATTGTTTAACATATGATTATGAGTAACATTTTATGAATTAAAAAGATTTGTCAAAGTTTTTTGGAAGTATTATTTTCTAGATTCTTTCAACGAGCGAAATTCTACAGAGAATTTTTGGTTTTTTCTAAATTGTTGAAAAGTGAATGAGAATGAGAATGAGAATGAGAATCGATGTGAGAGTCATATCCATCTGAGGTAAGAAAACCCTAGACGTAGAGAAAAACATAATCGTGCCCTGGAAGAACGTTCATTGTACACAAGATTTCTCTGTGTTTGCTTGACTAGAGAGAGATACATTAGATGAACAATTACAATGGTCTATGGTTCAATGATGCGCTTCTATTGTTTCTATAGTTTGGGGGAGTGTTCTTCTAGTGAACTCGGGTAATGGATGGTGGGCTAGACAAGGTGGACTATAATGAGGATGACCTCATGAGTCCATCTTCCATCTTTCACACTCAAGACGAGTTGTTTGAAATATGGTAGTGTGTGCAAGAATTTAAGAAAGATGATGTAGGGTTGGTACAGGTCTTGGGATCTGATGTGAATGCTAAAGGTGGCAAGAATAACCCTTCACCATCTCCTCCTAAGACAAAATATGGAAGGGACATGGTAGGATCTCCTCATCCTTATCTTGAAAAATACCAATGCTAGGCGATTAGTAGTACCCCAAACAAGATCACATAGAATGCGACATGGAAATGTGTGGAGACTATATTTGCGCATATTGATCCTTTATTGCATTTGAACTCCTAGTTAGTATTCATAGAGATGAAAATTGGAGGTGAAGGACAAGGGCTTAGACACTCAAAGAAGTATATTCAATGTAAATGAGAGAGAGTCAATATGGTGCTCAGTTATGATGTGGCTCTGAATCAGTTTGAGGAGTTTTCTAGTAAAGCATTGGTCGGTCATTTTACCAATAAGGTAGTTAAGGGTGTAACCTTAAAGCAATGGATGAACGTAGGGTGGAAGAGGTTAATTGGACACACGACATGCTTTCATATTCTGCTTATGGGATGGATATGTTTTGAGTTTAGAAGAGCCGAGGATTTTGATGCTATCATTTGGCTTCAATAGTTGTGGGGCCCCTCGAGCCTGGTATTAGATAGATGGAAGCCAATATCCAACGCTCGGCATGAACCTATGAATAAGAAACACTTATGGGTATTGATGCCATGCTTACCATGTTCGACAACAAAGGTATTCCAATAGAGGACGAACACCTTTAGTAACCACACACACAACCAGATCAAAGATCAACACACCGATGTTTTGACGTGGTAAAACCCCTACGGGGAAACATCCACGGCCTGAGCCAACGCGACCACTTGGAGCAGTTTATTAATGAAAAAGAAAAAGATTATAGAGAGATTTTACAAGAAGTTTCTCACAATGGATCATCGACAAATGACCCTCCATGCTCTTTAAATAGAGATTATGGACCAATTGGGTGTTAAGCCACGGATCAATGGTCATTAAGTTCGAGAAGACTATGAACTGTCAGATCACTCTATGCCGGGAACATAGAGTGACCGTCGGATTTACTAACTACAAATGCATACTAATGCATACTAAAGAAACACACTAAGAAACAAACTTTTACCTAATGACACATTAGACCAAGTAGATCTTAACTAACTCCTAAGTGTCTAAATATACAAACATCCCCCCTTAATAACAACTTGGAATAGGATTAAAGGATTTTAAATTGTGACACAATAGGAGAAGGAAGGAGGCATTAGAGCCTATCCCCCCTTGATGACAACTTCCAAAACTCCTAACATAGATCGAAGTTTGGAAAACCTCTCTTCTGTAAGAGACTTTGTGAAAATGTCTACAACTTGATCTTCTGTATGGCAAAAGAGCACTTGAATTACTTGATCATGAATGATATTTCTGATGAAGTGCAGGTGTAGCTTGATGTGTTTGTTGCGTTGATGTTGAACTGGGTCTTTGGCGATCTTGATGGCACTTTGATTGTTGCACCAAAGGTTGGTCGGATGTTGATGCTAGAATCCAAACTCTGAAAGGATCTGTCAAAGACACAAAGCTTCATGACTTGCATTTACGGCTACTTAGTACTCTGAAAGGATCTGTCAAAGCCACAAAGCTTCATGACTTGAATTGACCGCTACTTAGTACTCTGCTTCTGCTGAAGAAAGTGCAATATCCTGTTGTTTCTTACATACCCAAGTGACAGGTCCTGAACCAAGGCTGAAAACATAACCTGCAATAGACTTCTGATCATCAGGGTCACCGACCCAATCTGAATCAATGAAACCAACCAATAAAGGAGCCCCCCCTGAACTGTAATGTATCCCGAACTGAATTGTACCACGGGCATAGCGAAGTATCCTTTTAGCTGCTTTCCAATGGCTTTCATGGGTTGTTTGCATATACCGAGCAATAAGAACAACAACAAAAGAAATATCAGGACGAGTATGAGTCAAGTATAAGAGGATACCAACTATCTGACAGTACAGGGTGGCATCAACTTCAGGAGAAGTACATGTGGCAGCAAGCTTGACTCCAGACTAGAAGGGAGAAGGGGTTGGTTTACAATTGTCTATGTGAAAGCGACGAAGAAGGTCATAAGCGTACTTAGATTGGGAAAGAAAAATTCCTTCATTGGTTTACAAAACTTGGAGGCCAAGGAAATAGTGCAAAAAACCTAAGTTTGTCA
>SNQJ01S0044505.1:0-13760 GCA_010110895.2 Picea sitchensis | reverse complement strand
TGGAATGGAAGTGCATTACTTTATTAGTATGTATGTTTCGAGCAAGGGTGGTATTTGTGGAATGGAAGTGATTTGGAATGGAAGTGCATTACTTTATTAGTATGTATTTAAATGCTTTGATGAAGAGAATATTGGTAGAATAGTATTTGCGCCCTGCACATGTTCATGGAATAAGGAGATAAACTTATTTAAATGAGAGTAAAACAGACAGAAGGAGGTTTAGTGGAGGGTTTAGTGGAGGGCTTAGTAGAGATGCATTTTATTTTAGTAAAAAAAATTATTTCAAGAGAAACTTAAGGAGTTATAAGGTTTTGTATGGAAGAGTTTTCTCCATTTATTGTAATTGGAATTATAAGGGTTTTTATTTTGCCTTGAATTTGTAAAGGTGTTATAAGGGGTCCAACAAATTGCATATTTGTCTTTGCATTCTTGACCCACCCGAAATTGAATAAGGAGGTCTTAGGATCTTTGTGTGCGTCTAAGTCATTGGTCACTCTCTTCCATATTTTGCATAAAGGAAAGAATTGAAGAAATATTTACAATATTGCACACATTAATTAACTCAACTACGAAATCTACAATTGCAATAAACAAGCGCACTCTCAATACACTGATTACTTGTTTACAAGTAAAGCACAAAAATATTGATATGTTCAAACTTCAAAACAAAATGTTGTCTGATGAGTAAGTTTGCTTCTACACCAACAATGCGATTTTAACAAACACAATGACATCAAGGATGAAAATAATGAAGACGCTTAGTTGACTAGTGATGACACTCTTAAACATGAAGATGAGTTGGATAAAGTTCCAGAAAAAGTTGCAGATAAATGTGGCAAAGAAATTAGAATTTTTCGACCATGGGAATAATTACGATTTAAATGAAATAGATATGGACTAGGATATGAAAATGATGTTGACAAATTTTTTCATACTCCTAATTATTGCGAACCTATTTGCTTTGTGAGTGGAGGTTTTTTGAATGATGATAAGATGACAGAGCTTGAGGATATTGGCAAGGAACAGGTATATGATATTATTGTTGATGATGTTGCTATAGATATTTCAGATATTCTAGATCATGATAATCAGTCGGATAAAGAACCCATACAGTGCAAACATTGTTACTGGTTTGGCCATAATAAGTCAAACTGTTTTGATCTTCACCCATGCAAATTTTGTGGGAAGACAAATCACCCCTCAGTAAGGTGTCAAAAGAGAAAGCAAAAACATATTCATTTTGAATGGTTAGGGAATTGGCATTGCCGTTTGGAAGCCAATTTATTGGAGCAGTCTTATCGTCGGATTTATACACAAGTACAGTCGTACTTGATTGGAGATATTTCTACAGTGGATGGACATGAATGTTTTTCAAGATTGGATGATATAGGGTGTTGGAGCCGCACTCGTTCTTTCACTCCACACGAATTTTCAAAGTCTGATATTTGAAATCTAAAGTTGTTTTTCTTCTCTTTCCGAACATCATAAAACTTTCAAATCTTGTCGCATGAATAGCAATGCGTTTTTTGCTTTCAATAAAATTTCATTTCTTCGCAAGATTGTTGCTTTCTTGTTTCATTTCGGGATATCGCCAGTCGGGCACCTTAGATATTTGAATTCACAAGTCCCGAGTCGCGAAAATGCGAACTCACTCTTTCAAATTTTTCACCCAAGGCATTAACTATGGTAAACCACTTAACCCTTGATTAGACATCATCGGGTTTTCGTGACTCGGCATTCGTCGATCCTAAATTTTTGTTTTTATAACCCCGAGAGCCGAGAACGCGATAAATCTTTTTGATAAGCCTTAGTCAAGGACCAAGGTTAAAAAACTAACCACGGTTAATTTTCGTTTCTCGGCATATCACAGCTCGGCTTTTTCTCTCATAAAGTTAAAGATATCCAAACTACGATTCGCGAGGTTGTGACATAATTATAGCAAGATTAGTTAGTCTCCTAATTTAAGATTTACTTCTCGTAATTTGAGACTAATTATCGCCGCTTCGCGATATCGCGACTCGACATATCATTCTCCTAAAAACTTGTCTTCAAATTCCCGAATTCCAATCCGGCGATTAACTTAATCGTATCATTAAGGATCTGCTACATCATGATTTTTATTAATTAATGCTGAGATCGGAATTCGCAATCTCTCGAGTTGTAAAGTCAAAACGTTAAAGGGAAATTCACGAAATGACGAAAAGCGAGGAAATCTCTAGGCCATTAAGATTTGAAATTTTAGAAAAATAATTTTAAAATAAGGTACGTCCCGCGCATCAAAGTTGGCACACTTCACAAGGGATTCATTTACTCTCCATAACCCGAGTACCTATCAAGCCGCCCAGTGTTTATGACATTAATGAGAAAAAAGGGTAAATCCCCGATGAAAATAAGATCGGATTTTTTCAATTAATTTGGTTTTATTCACGATTTAATGAACCCATGACAAAGGTACATAATTTCCAAAATATATACGAAACTTGTTTTATATATTAAAAGGAAAACATTTCTTATTAAGTGTGGAAAACATTTCTTATTAAGTGTATAGAGCAAGTCTTTCTCCGAGTGAACTAGCCTCTGCATGTATACGCAGGTTTATCACAGGAGAACGAAAACGCCAGTTTCAACTATGGCGCCAAGGAGAGGAGCCAAAGCAAATATCGAAGTCGCAGCACAGGGTTCGGACAACGTCTTAGACACTTCGCCTCGGACGGGCGGCTGCGTGTCTACCTGGTCTTCTATTACAGATATCCTGCAATCCGAGGCAGTAAAATGTTCAGACTCTGATGATTATAACTATGATATCGTGAAGGACGACCTGAACACTAGATACAAGGCTATTGTTCAGTCGAGAATGCATCTCGTTGCGACCAGACCTCGGTTTCTCCCGTACTTCGATATGATCCGATGGGCATTGGTTCACATCGACTTGCCTTCCAGAACTATTGTAAGTGACCGACGGGATATTATTGGGTCTTTTAGGCCCGAACACATCCAGTCTATGTATAAGCTCCCAGCGACCTCTGAATACACATTTGGCAAGGAATTCTTCGCAGAGTTCAAAGAGAAGGAGTGCGAAGAATTTGACAAGACTATGCCAGGCTTGATAAAGGATTGGGTATCTCGCCCCTCCACATTTAGGGTGAACAACGAAGGTGTGTATTCGATTTCTTCGTTGGAACCAAATTACAGGTATGTGGCGATGATGACTTGCCGGCTATTCGGGTCGGAGGACACGACGCATTTTTATGTTCAATGGGTACCCCTCATTTTTCGGGTAGCAGAAGGTTCCTCATTCAATTGGGAAAAAATGCTCTCTGATAATTTATTCAACAAAATCACCAAGTACCAAGAGCAGAAGGCAGCCAGGAAGCCGTCCGGATTCTACATGTCCGCGTATATCATGGATGCGATATGCGCCAGGACGCCTTTTCCTTTAATGAATTGGGCTTGGAGTCCATCCAAAGATAAAGCTGTGCATGGGTACTACGATAAATTGTGGGAGAATAATGCAAATGATTTAATTTATGAAATTTTTAACTGGGTGATGGTGCCCCTGCACGTCACCATTTTTGGCCTTTTGCCACCCCGCATCCCGGATGGCATGGCCGCAAATCTGAGCCACATCGCAGACTGGTATGTGGAAGAGGAATTCTCCTATTTGAGAGTATTCGGAGCTGCTGTTCCTCCTCTGGCGCTTCCACAATTTATCCCCGACAAACTAGCATGTCGCGAGATATCTCGCCAAACAGTGATAGGCGGTGTGAGCAAAGAATTAAAAGCATCAACAAAAAAGGTATGGCCGTCTTTTCCTATCCGGCTTAATTCTTATTCTTTGTTATATTTTGGACATGCTAAGGCTGAGGCTACAGCCTTAGAGGGCTTGAATTTGGCCTATATCAAATATAAAAGGCATGATCCACAGAGGGTCATGAGTACTCATTTAGGAAATTGTGGTTTAAAGAGGTTCAAGCATGAAGACTCACCCTCGGATGATGTTTTTCAAGGGGCCAAATCCTATCCGGAAGTACAATTCTGAATCAAATCCCTAGCGGCCGAATATAGGGATTCGGTCTTAAAATTTCAGGCGAACAGGAAACGATGTCTCCCCGTGGTGCTAGGAGGCTTGGGACTTCCCAAAGATCAGGGAAAAGAGGTTGAAAGTTCCGAAGGACAAACCTCTAACCCCGAAAAACGTCAATAAGGGGAACAACAAAAGAGTCCTGAGTGGGAGAAGAATCCAGAACAGGGAGGAAATCTCGAAACAAGAGAGAAAACTGCTGGTCCTCCCAAGGGACCTAGTCCGGAGGAGGAAATAAAAGATACAGGTCCACCGGAAAGTCAGAATCCAGAGGCAGGAATGAAGACTCCCGACCCCCCGAAAAAGCAAAGTCCGCTCAGCACATCGGGGAAAGATGCGAAACAAATCGGGCAACCCATCGCCTCTGTCACACCCTTGCAGTCAGCACAAGCAGGCGTTGGCGAAGGGTGGATATTTGGTGAGGAATTGAGGCCTGTAAGGGCAGAAGAACTGCCTCCTAACGAATTCTTTTTTGACAAAAAGAGGAAAGCCGTGGTGAAATGAGAATTTTATCAAGAGGGAGAGTCTACTGCTAAAAGATTCAAACTAATGACCGATGGGATGAATAAAAAGAAAGATGAATTTTCCACAGAAATTGCAGGAACACTGGGAGCGTACGCAACGACAAATCAATTCTCGGTCGAAGGGTTAAAGAAGCAGCTCAAAACAAAAAATCGCCTGATCAGGACCTTAGAAGCGAGGGTGACTTCGGCGGAAGAAAACGCTAGGAGTCAAGTGAGCGGAGAAATAGAGTTGGCTCGATCAGGCGATAAGCAGGAAATCCAAGCACTTAAAACCAAGATGGAACAAGCCAATTCTACGATCCGGGATGGTCGGTTGCAATCGGGCCAGCTGAGAGATACGATTACACAACTGCAAGCTCAACTGGAGGTCGCAGAAAGCAGAGCAATTGACATTGATATCGTCAAAATCCGAGCAACTGATATTAGGAGCAGGGTTTCCTCTGCTCAACAGAGCCTGCTTAACAAGGTAGGAGAGATTCGAGAAAACTACTTGTTAATACATGGAATCTCCGAGAATCTGATTAACAAAGAAAGAAACGCAGAAGCTGCCCGGATTGCTTTTCAAGAAGCAGTTATAGCGACTAACAACAGGTTTTCGGGACCACCTGGGCTCACCATTGTCGAACAGACTATAGGCAATATCTTGTTAAAGAATTGGGAACAGATTATCGCTTCGAGCAAAGAGCAGGTTCAAAAGGTGACCAATTCGTTAGCAGAAGTATGCAATGTCATGAATGGTGATCAATTAGGAATGGAGATTGGAAGCGATGCCGAGGCACTGAGACTGGTAAATACAGATCAGATTTCTCTTGACATAAAGGAGGAAAATGAGAGGGATTTAGCAGAAATTTCCGGGATGAACAGGGTAGACTCGGCTCAAATTGACAAGCATTTGATTCAGCCTAGTTCACAACTTGACGCTCTTAAACCTGTCAATGAACAAATAGATGATAAACTTCCACAGCTGGCCCAAGAGTGCTATTTTGCCGAAGCCAGTTGTCAAGCCGAGCCTTCGCAGCTTGTGACCCAGTTTGTAGACAAGTGTATCATGTACACTGCATCTTTGCGAGGACAAGCATCTAGCTCTTCTTGAAAATAGAATAGGTGAAATGGAGTTATGTCGTTCCCCCAGCTGTCAATGAAAAGACTTCACAGATTGTGTTTCAAATTTTTAGACAGATGTATCATATGTATTTAATTTAAGCAAAAACAAGCACCTGGCACCTTTTTGAACATAGGTTCGGACAGATGGAGTAAGGTGGCTCCTCTGAACCGAGAGGCAAATTTTGTATAAATACATCACCAAAAGAAGAGGAAGAGGCTGGACTTTTTGCTTATGAATTGTAATAGAGTTTTTGCATGAAAAAAGTTAATACAAGCAAAACTTGGAGATTCCTAATTCCCTCACGACTGTGTTGCAAGTTTGTTCGTTGTGTTTTATTGTTTCTTTTCATTTTGCTCTACATAATTGATGTATGTCACTATAATTTAGTACCACCACTACTATAGTGAAAGAGATTTTATCTTTCTGTAATTGTCTCTTGTCTTTCCTCTGCATCAGCTTTAGCCGGTGTAAGACCAATTTACATTTACAGAATTGTATATTTGTTCACATGATATCAATTATGTCCGTGTTGGTTTCTTCTTTTATGTATATGCGAATTTTCTGTTCACTAGAATCTTGCGTTATTCACTGTTAAACGTTTTTCTCTCATCTTGTATCCTTTTATAAAAATAACATAGTTATGGGAAAGGGCCTTCTGTTGTGTTTTTATTTCATTCTTCCTGCAAAAAGTTTCTCCTCACTTTAACCAAATTGAACAGCGTCGAAACCACTCGTTAAATCCTTCTTTACTGGTGATGTTTTCTCAATGACTGTCCCCGTAGCTATTCAACCGAATATTCAACCTGGACTCCCTAATCAAAATCATATCGCTTTAAGTCTTTTCGATACGATACTCATAACTGCTAACACTCGGGAAGAACTTGGGAACGTTCATGGGCAGCCATTGAACGAGACATCACTGCTCAAGAGCAGTTGGAAGCTAGACGTCAGGAACGTAGAAACCTTCATTAGTTTCCTATACAGAAGGTAAATTATCTTCGTATAAACCTTTACTTACCTTTGGATGCCTTGACACTGTACCCTAAGCCTTAGTACAGACTCAGGAACAACATTCTTCTGGGGCCATTGCCGGGGAGTGAAGTTACGAAATCTTTTCCCTGGGAAAATGACAAACAATTTCGTTGAATAGTGTTACTCTTTGATAGTGAACATAGAGTACACACCGCAATAAGGCTTGTTTAAATATTTCACTTGGCGACTCCACTGAAACACAAACTGGCGTCTGGTAGAAGACATACCAGAGAGAACCCGGATAGCAAGCTGATTACCCCTGTTAATAATCCTGAAATTTTTTTAAAAGCTAGAGGCTCGCATGAGGCAACCGCCTTAGTTAATAAGCTCAAAAACCCACTTCTAAAGACTAAATCAGCTTCAGAACCTAATCCTTCCGATAGCCCTCTGTCTGATACCAAATATCCAGAAGAAAATTTCTCTGAAATTAGGAGTGAGCCGCATCTAACTTTCCAATCTGTAAACAAGGGCAAGGGCCCTTTGGAAAGATCATCATCTTTTAACACACCAACTTTTCTTCGACAAAACTTCCCAATTCCACCTGATTCCAAAGTGTGCATTACACCTCCTTTTACTACTCCCAAGTCGATGGCAGGCGTCGGAGGAGGAGGGGGAGGACATAATGTCCCCCCTCCCGGAGTATTTGCAAAAGTTGCAGCAAGGTACGCTCCCCTGGTTTTACCCGTTCCCCTTCACGACTTACCTAACAATTACATCAAAAATCTCCCCAAGTTCACTGGAGAGGGAGATCTAACCGCGACCGAGCACATAAACTTCTTTGACCAGTTCGCAGACATATGCAGTATTGTGCACGAGGATGTCTATTCAAGATTACTTGTCTAGACTTTCGAAGGACAGGTACGAACTTGGTTTCGGAGCCTTCCCGCAGCTTCTATTCGAACGTATAATGAATTGGAAGATGCTTTCCTTAGACAATGGGGAGAGTGAAAATATCACTTGTATTATCTTACCGAATTTGGGTCCCTGAAGAAAAAGAACTCGGAAACTGTTATGGAATTCATTCTGAGATTCAACAAACTTTATAATAAGATTCCAGCAGTTGTTAAACCTTCTGAACCCTCAGCCAAGGTAACTTTTGCGGGAGCTTTCGAACCCAATTTTGCGTTACTTTTGCGAGAAATAAGAGGAGCCACATTAAATAGAATGCAAGATGATGCAGTCGAGATAAAATCCAATATGTTGGCTTTAGGTAAGATGAAGGCAAAAATAGAAACAGTCAACCGTGATAATAGACGCTATAAGGAACCGGCTGGTCCTTCCGGGTCGAATAGATACACTGACGATAGAGTGGACGATATGGCTCGAATAATTAAAGATCTGTCCAACAAAATCTCTAGGATGGAGTTGGATCAGGCTAAAGCTAATTCCCCTAACAAAAGGGACTTCAGGAGAAACCCAAATCCCCAAAATCAGCAAAGGCCAATAAAGAATGAAGATCAAAAAATACAAGATCCACGAAAAAACGAGAATTTTATAGGAGCAAGTGACCTCCAAGATTTCGGAGATTGGGAAGAAGAGGTTGCCTGTTTCGGCGACGAGTGTTCGCAGCCATTTTTGACTAGGGAAGACTATGACAAATCCTTAAATACTCCTCAACTGTCTAACGAAGAAGAACAAGAAGATGATCATACTGACCTCTGCATATCTCAACTAGAAACAGAAATGATAGCGGATGATTTTCAACCCAGATACAATCTGAGATCAAAAAATAAGCCTACCTCAACTGAACAACCTAAGAAAATCCTACCAAGAGGTCAATCTCATGAACCCCCTTTGGAAGAGACATTGTTATCATTACCCAACGATAAAGACAAGGTAACAAAAACTCAATAGTCTCAGGTGAAAAAGGCTGAAACCCAAACAGAAGGGATAGGACCGACAGACAATGTTACATCTGCAACTAAGGCCATGAAAGATAAAGCGGTCCAGACAAACAAGTCGGAAGAAAAATACCCGGAAGTCTTAGTCAAAGAAGTGGACAAAACCAACGCATCTTACAATTTTGAGAATGAATTAAATAAAATTAAGATACCAATTCCTTTGGTAGAATTAGCGAAAAATCCAACTTATCGTAAGCAGATTGCCAAAGTAATGGGTGTCTATGAGCCAGAAAGTCACTCTGATGTTATCAACCTAGAAGATGACAGACCCAACATCACCTTTGGTCCCCATTTTGAGGGTTCCAAAGACAACGTCGCTCCTTTCTATATCACCCTGAATATACATGACCAACTGCTGCATAATTGCATGTTAGACTCCAGAGCCTCACATAATGTTATGCCCAAAATAATAATGGAGAGGCTGGGCCTCCAGATCACCAGACCCTATGGAGATCTATACTCGTTCGATTCAAGAAAGGTTAAATGTATGGGAATGATTAAAGATCTGGTAGTTACCCTGGCTCAGGTCCCGGTTAAGAGTATCCTGATGGATGTGGTTATTGCAGATATTCCCCCCAAATATGGTATGTTATTATCCAGATCATGGGGAGCCAAGTTGGGAGGTTCTTTACAATTGGACATGTCATACGCCACAATTCCTGTGTTCGGTGGTCAGTTTACCCGATTGTAGAGAGAAACAAGATTGGCATATACTGTCAGTGATCCCCAGAATCCAAATAATTTTCCCATTTATGTCGCGGACCAAGATCTAGGAAATTGCATATTATCTTTCGATGATGGTTTAAATGGATGTCCAGGAGAACTTGATATGAGGCAAGAAGAGCTTGGCCCTTTGACTGAAGAACTATGCAAAGGTGGTCTATGGAAGATGTACTTCGATGGCGCTTCATCTTCCGAAGGAGCTGGTGCTGGTATACTTTTGATAGCACCTGAGGGTAAGTTTACCGTTCCTTTCTCATATCGCTTGCAGTGGGACATAGATTACACCAACAATGTATGCGAGTATGAAGCATTGATATTAGGATTGGAAGCAGCCAAGAAGTTAAACATAAAAAATTTAGAGGTTTACGGTGACGCTGAATTAATAGTAAAACAAGTAAACCGACAATACCAAGCCAAGCATCCCAGACTAAGGACATACAGAAATTGTGCTTGGGATTTGATGGACAATTTTTTCTCATCTATAAAAATCCATTCTGTCCCTCGCACGGAAAATTTGCATGCTGACGCACTAGCTAAGGCAGCCTCAACCTTCTCCCCTCCCACAAATGTTAAACTGAAATATCATATTGAAATCAGATATAAACCCTCTATACCTGACAATGTCCGACACTGGCAGGTTTTTGAAGATGACGAACAAATTCAGAGATTCCTCATAGCAATAGGCGAGTTCTCTAAGACCTATCCAGATCAAGAAAACCAAAACGATCCGACCTGGGTTATGCAAGAAGATGAAAATCCTGAAACCTTCCGAGAAAAAATAGGAGATCACCGCATGTTGGTCCTCAAAAATAACCAAATTCTGAAAGGCTTAATTCCTTTGGAAAGACTTTTCAATCAGAATGACATTCCTTTGAAGTCTACTTTGCAGCCCCAACCAGAAGAGGTGGAGGATTGTAATATAGGAACTGAAAAAGATTCCAGGATGGTAAAGATATCTAAATTCCTCCCTCTTTAGATGAAAGACCAATATAGAGACTTACTTAGACAATATAAAGACGTTTTCGCCTGGTCTTATGATGAGCTTCGAACATACGATACTTCTATAATCGAACACAAGATACCTTTAAAACCCGGAGTCAAGCCTTTTAGGAAGAAACTCAGGAAGTTTAACCCCATTTTGTTGCCCGGTATTGAAAGGGAAGTCAAGAATCTTTTAGACACGAAAATAATTGTGCCTCTAAGATACTCAGACTGGATAGCAAATTTGGTCCCTGTCAGAAAAAAGAGCGGAGAAATCAGACTGTGTGTAGATTTCTGAAACTTGAATAGGTCCTCTCTTAAAGATAATTACCCACTTCCTAAAATGGACCATGTCCTTGAAAAGGTAGTTGGGGAAAATTGGATGTCTATGATAGATGGGTTTTCTGGTTACAACCAAATAGCCATGAACGAGCAAGATAGGGAAAAGACCGCTTTTACCACGCCATGGGGCACATTCATGTATGATAAAATGCCTTTTGGTTTAATGAATGTTGGGGCTACCTTCCAGCGCGCCATGGACATCGCTTTCATTGGAGAAAGAGATAAGTTCATAGTAATCTACCTCAACGATTTAGCAATCTTCTCCAAAACCGACGAAGAACATTTGATCCATTTAGAACAAACTTTCGAAAAATGCCGCAGGTATTGCTTATCTTTGAACCCAAAGAAATCACATTTCGCCATGCAGGAAGGTAAACTCCTAGGGCATATCGTCTTTAAAGATGGAATCAAGATTGATCCTAAGAGAGTTGAAGCAATGCAAACTATCAGTATTCCTAGAAATGTTAAAGAAATCCAGGCTTTCTTGGGAACAATAAATTTTTTATGAAGGTTCGTACCAAATTTTCCTGAGATTGTTAAATTGATCACGGGAATGCTGAAAAAGGATAGCAGAATAAATTGGACCGCTGAGGCTAAAGCGTCGTTCGATCATATTAAAAAAGTTATCAGTGAGGCGCCTGTGTTAACAAGCCCAGATTACTTGAAGGATTTCCTCATCTTCTCATTTGCTTCTCAACATACTATCGCTGCGGTATTATTGCAAAAAGATGATGAAGGTTTTGAGCGCCCGATCGCATTTTTTAGCAAGAGCCTTAGGGACACTGGACTAAAATATGATATAATGGAAAAACAGGCGTACGCAATGGTGAAAGCGCTAAAGGAATTCAGAACTTATGTTCTACATTCAAAAGTTATCGCATATGTACCAACCAGTGCTGTGAAGGATATATTGGTATAGCCGGACAACGATGGAAAACGAGGGTGTTGGCTCGCGAAGATACAAGAATTTGATCTGGAAATCGAGCCTACTAAATTGATAAAGGGAAAGGGTCTGGCCAAACTTCTGGCCGAATCGAACCTTAGAGCTCTTGATATCAATTTCCTACAAGGGGAAGGCGAAGACACACATTTGCAAGAGCCAGATGACCAGACATATTCAAACAAGATTGAGGAGAAATTTATGTCATCAAGCTGGTATAAGGATATAGTTTTCTATTTACTAAACCTGAAATGTCTAGATGGACTAACACCAACCAAATGCATAACTTTAAAACTCCACGCTGTAAAGTATTGTATTTCAGAAAATCAACTATACTGGAAGGATCCACTTGGGTTTTTACTGGTCTGTCTAGTCGAGTCGGAGATTCCAAGAGTTATAGAATAATTTCATGAAGGAATTTGTGGAGGGAACCATGCCTGGAGAGCCACGACCTATAAGATCCCGAGGGTCGGGTACTATAGGCCGAAATTATTCTCGGACGTCAATGCCAAAGTACGCGCCTGTTACTCATGTCAAATATTCGCTGGCAAGCAGAAACTCCCTGCATTACCACTCGTTCCAGTCAAAACCGAAGCCCCGTTTCAACAATGGGGATTAGAATTCATAGGGGAAATCAACCCCCATTCCAGTGCTCAACATAAGTGGATCCTAACAGCCACAGATTATTTTACAAAGTGGGTGGAAGCAATTCCAACTAAAAGAGCAATAGATTCGGTGGTGATTGATTTCTTGGAAGATAACATTTTGTCTAGGTTCGGGTGTCCCTGAAATATTGTTACCGACAACGCCCAGGCTTTCAAATCCATGGCTATGATTGATTTCTGCCAAAAGTATAGTATTGTTCTCGGCCATTCCACTGCTTATTACCCTCAGGGAAATGGGCTGGCTGAATCATCAAATAAGAGCCTAGTAAATGTGATCAAAAAGGTATTGAACGAAAACAAGAGATCTTGGCATGTACATTTGAAACACGCATTATGGGCAAACCGCATTAGCACTAAAAGATCTATCGACATTTCGCCATTTCAGATGGTATATGGAACCGAGGCGGTTCTACCCATAAACTTAGCATTGCCGGTAATGAAATTATGGCAAGATCAAAACGAAGAACCCAATCATGTGATTAGAAGAATTAACCAACTTATTGAGGTTCAACAATTTAGAGGGGAGGTTGATGAGAAGGTACAAAAATACCAAGACGATATGAAGGTGTTGTTCGATCTTAAGGTGAAAGACAGAGAGTTCCTCCCAGGTGACTTAGTGTTAAGGTGGGATGCGAGAAGAGAAGAAGCTACAAAGCATGGCAAATTTGACCACCTGTGGTATGGACCATTCAAGATCTCGGCTCCAGAAGGAAAGAATTCTTTCCTTCTGGAAAATATTGACGGGGAAGTACTCAACGCCCCTATCAATGGGCGATATCTGAAACACTACATGACGTAACAATAGTCAGATAGAAAATTGTTATATATGTATATATATGATTGTAAATAAATAAAGTTCATTGCAAATTTTTCTACATATTGATGTTCTCTCAAAATTTATTTTCAATTTTTGGTTTTCCTTCTTAAATTTTCAACACATTTTCAAATGAGACTTAGATTCGTTTTTTGCAGGTGTCTAGCCTCAGACGAAGCTAGCAGAAAAAACAAGGCGCAAATCGGAATGGATGATAGAACAACTTAAATCAGGTGATACATAAAATAATTCATAGTCCACGAGGAAATCGAAATACAGAGGTAAGTTTTCTCGATACATAGATCATGAAAGACTCTTTAAAGAAAGCTGAGGTAATATTTTGTTTTCAAATCAAAATATAAAAGGTTAGATAATAGGGCTAGTTTTGGCTCCATGGTCTTCATGCTAAATTTGAAAGATATGTTAAATCTAAATGCAGTCAGTCATAATTTTCGTTCCCAAATGCATTCGAAGACTAGTCCAGAACTGTTGTGACCTTTTTTGATATTACCCCTTTTTTCGATTCCTCCTTGATTTTCTGTCCATATTTGAGCCTGATTTTAGCAAGTCACTATCTTCCTGAATTTTTGATGGGAGTTAAAATTTTTCCGTTTTAAAACCTTGAATATTTTCGAACATACCTTAATGAGAA
>SNQJ01S0044504.1:72174-121954 GCA_010110895.2 Picea sitchensis | reverse complement strand
TCAATAGATCAGCTTATACATTGGTGATATTGGTCCATTTGTACTCATTTTTCATTTGTTTTATATGCTCATAGTTTTTATTTGTTGTAGTTTAATTCTTGTTTGTAACTTTGTAGTTTCTCTTTCTAACCTTTCCTTTTATAGCTGTCATGCCTAGCAGAGCCCAACTGGGCATGTAAGCACTCTTAATTTGCTCACCTAGTGACGAATTGGGTGCAAACAGTTGGCAAACAATATCGCACAGGATGTACATGGTTGATGTTTTGTTCATGATTCTCTATTCATTGTTGACATATATTTTTCTTCATGATGTGTTTTATGGAATGAGTTTGATGCATGGACAGGTCCAAGGATCATCATAGGAAGAGTAGATCATTCTTGAGCAGTTGATCTATGTTCTGGTTGAGCAGTAGCATTTGCATCAAACGAAGATTGCAATGGTAACATATTGTTCATCCTGTAGAGAAGATAAGGGGAAACATACCCACAGGGGGAGTCATTCATATTCCCATGATCCCAGGAGGAGAAATTCATCGGATGTAGGATAGAGAGGTAAATGCTTGGAGAGAGAGAAAAGAGGCATGTTTCCAAGGGGAACCATGGTCATAAGGGGAGCATGAGCGATATGTCTTCAATATTACATCATAGTGATATCCCTTGTTCAAAATGGGAGATATTATGCAACAGAATCTAAAAGGCATCCAAACAAGGGGAGCAACCCCAAGGAGAGTTCAGGCAGGGGGGACAACCCCAAAGAGAGAACTACCCTTTTCCATTGATGTGAAAGGGGGAGATATATTCACATTGATGTGATTGAGATGAATATTGATGAATATAAATGCCATGTCTACATGTTTCCATCAATGATTGTTGTTGACATCAATCTTGGTATTTCCATCAATTCCAAAGGGGGAGATTGTTGCATTATGTTGTCATTGATGTCAAAGAGTTGATGTAATTTTCATAAGATCGTTGATGTATTGATTGATGGCCTATGTTGTCATAGATGTAATTGATGTAAAAGATGTCAAGTGGTGTCATAGTGATGTATTTTCATGGATTGATGTATAGGAAAGATGATGTAAAGGTTGGTCATTATTGTCTTGTCATGGTTGATAGGAATAACCAAATGGATAATCTCCAAAGTGGTCCCCTTATGGTGAAATCCCTCACGAGAAGACTCTCTTGGATAAATTTGTCAAATTTGTCCCCTTATGGTGAAAGCACTCATAGGAAGATGCTTTGTGAATTCCAGATCGTTAGGTAGCCCATGAGTGTGGTTGGGGAACCCAATTTTGATTAAGGAATAATGTAATGAATATCTATGAATTTGTAGGATAAACTATTCCATATGGATAGTATATGTGATTCCATTTCCGGTTATATGTGGAACACCACATAACTCCTCACGGTTAGAAAGTTATGGCCATGTGAAGTTGGAGAACCCTCGTGAGTTATCTAGAAGCCTCTAGAAAGTCAAAGAAGTCAAATTATTCTAGAAGCCCCTAGAAGAAGTTGACCAGTCAAAGTGGTTAGTCATGGGTTAAGTGGTTTCAACAAGAAAGCAATTAAAAATAAATTAGTTGCAACTAGAATTGGAGAGTTTACTTTTTTTGGATAAAGTGGTTAAGTGGACAAAGTGGCTAAGTGGACAAAGTTGGTTAAGTGGACAAAGTGACTAAATCAAAAAAGTGGTTAAGTGGACAAAGTGGGTTAAGTCGACAAAGTGGCTAAGTGGACAAAGTGGTTAAGTGGATACTTCTAGAGGAAGCTACTTGGAGACTATAAATAAGAGAGAAATGGTCTCCCATTAGTATCCATTGAGAATATTGAATATATATAGGTGACTTAGGTAACCAAAGGAGATTTAAGGAGAATTTTAGAGGGAAGGTGAAGTAAAGAAGGTCAAAATTCAAGGGAGGATAAAGTCTTTTGATGGTGCTTTCTAAGGTATGTTATTTACAGGTCATCTCACCATTTTCACAATAACGTTTTTTCTACAATGACTCAGATAGAGAAATATGGAGGTCATTGTGAAAACCTAGCCAAGTAACTTTGATACAAATTTCATCTTGTGGGTCATTGTATTTTTGGAGTTACACTCCGTGGAAAATAAGGTTTGTGGCTAGTCCTGAAACTACTATAAAACATGTGTTTCAGGTAAAAACATCATAACTTCTTCATACCAGATACAAATTTAGTATAACCAAATTTATTGGTTACAATACAGTCTGTAGTATGTTTTATATCATTTTCATATCCATACAACAAATATTCCATGCAGAGCATTCTGTACAAGTGAGCTCTCTAGAATAGGACATTATTCATGAGGGTTTGCCATATTTTCTATAACTTTTGTTCTGGGAAGTTTCAGACCATGAAATTTGGAGGAGATGGACAAAAGAGATCATAGTATATGTGGATGAAATTTCAACCGTTGAATCACAATATTTTCAAAGATATGCTCTGTGGAAGTTAGGGTTCTTGAATAATCCTGAAAATATGTTTCAAACAAGTCATCTTGTAATTTCTTCTATAACTTATTTTATGTGGCTTTGCAAACTGTGAAGTTTTCATAGGTATGAAAATACATGACGAAGTACCTCGGATAGAAATTTAAGAATCAGAAACATAAAATTTAGCTTCTGGTGAATCTTACAAGTTGAGGTAACTTGTTGATTGCATGGCATCGTGAATAAAGGGAGGTTGATCAAGTGTTTGGTTGTATGGCCATATTCTGGTTAAAATTCAAGACATTGAATCACAATATTTTCAAAGATATTCTCTGTGTAAGTTAGGGTTCCTAAATAATCCTGAAAATATGTTTCAAACAAGTTAGCTTGGAATTTCTGCTACAACTTCTTTTTTGTGGCTTTGCAAACTATGAAATTTGTAGAGGTATGACAATACATGCAGGAGTACCTCAGATAGAAATTTCAGAATTAGAAACAAAAAATTGAGCTTGTGGTGAATCTTACAAGTTGAGTTAACTTGTTGATTGCATGCCATCATGAATGAAGGGAGCTTGATGAAGTTTTTGGTTGTATGGGTAGATTCTTGTGATGATCATTTGTTGTAGATATCTAATTATGAGTTGGAGCTGATTCTATAATTGGTTGACTTGTATTTGTGTTGGTTGTACTACTAGATCAATTATAGTTGGATAGATTGCATTCAATTGGCAAGCTAAGTCTTGTAGAAAGTCGAGTCTTGCTTGAGAGTTGGTGCTCTCTTGAGAGTTGTTGCTCTCCTTGGATTTGGAGCTCTTTACTTCAGTTTGGAATTAATAAAAACCCCGTGATTGTAGTCACATGTAAAACATAATACAAAATATTACACATACAAATGGTGTCTCTTGTGTTCATTATGCTTATGGATTGATTGCTCTTTATTATTGATGGATGTCATTGGTGAATGGTTACATGCAATATCACAATGATTATGTGTAATATTATGTTTTGAAATGGTTACCAACTTGAAGTGAGAAAAATTTGTAAAATCCCACACAATAATTCACCCACCCCCCTCTTAGTGTGGTTGGTGTGTCCAACAATTGGTATCAGAGAAAGCCTTCACTATAAGCCTTAACAATCTAGGAGGAGATCCATGAACACACAGATGGATGATGAAGTTACAATCTTTGATGAGAAAAATTATTCAGCATGGAGAATAGAAATGAAAGGGTATCTGAAAGAAAAAGGAGCGGGTGTTTAGAAATCAACTATTGGTGGATCAGTTCCTTGAAGAATAAGTCAAATTTTGCAGCTAAAAATGAAGAAAAGAAGAATGATGCATTGGCTCTCAAGACCATTTTCAATGGACTCTCAAGTTTTCTCAAAGAAAACATGGGACAATCTACTTTTGCCAAGGATCTATGGCTGAAGCTAGAGAAGACATATCAAGGCAAAAAGGAATACACTGAAGACAATTCCATCAAGAACAATGAAGGTAAAGAATCTCCAAAATCCTTTGATTGCAATAATTATAAGTGTGATGATGTTGAATGTTTCTCTACAAGTGAAGAAGAACATATAGAAGTAGTTTCTATAGAATTAGATAACAATTATCCTATAGATGAAGAGGAAGATTTGTTGAAGACTAAAGATAAAGTTTTATCTGAGTTAGATGATGTTAGCAGTGAAATAGGACATTACTCAATTGATTTTGAGTATCTTGAAAAATACACCAAGGAAGTCCTCGAAAAGTACCCAAGATATACCATGGAACTAAAGCAAATGCTCAAAGAACAAGAAGAAAGTAAAAATACTCAATTAGAAGAAAAAGAAGAAGAAATCAAAAGACTAAAGAATGAAATAGAATAAAAGAATAAGGTAGATGATGAGCTTAACAAAAGTCTTGAAGTTAATGTCAATCTTAAGACCAAAATTGAAGAAGACAAAATAATGGAGGAACTATTGAAGAATCAAGTAAATGAAAAGGAAGAGTCATGCCATAAGTTGGAAGCTGAAGTTGTTGATCTTAGAAAGAAATTAGAGAAGTCAAACACTCACATCAAGTTCATGAACAATTCAACAATCTTGGATGATATCCTAGATAGCCAAAGATCTCCAAATGATAAATCAGGTCTTGGATACAACAAGGAAGTTATACATATTGAAGCTAAAAGTTCTAAGAAGCATGAGGTAAGTCCTTCATTCTCAAAATGTGGAAGTAATGTTGCAAGTAAACCATCTACACAAAGCAAGGAAACTTTGAAAGAACAAAGGAATGAAAACATCAAAAAACCATCTTTACACCTAAAAGCAAATTCAGAAGAGAGAGACCTTCATGGTGGACACCAATGCAAAGGTATGGAAATGTTTTTCATGGTCACTGCTACTCATGTAATGAATATGGTCACAAAGATTTGGATTGCGGAAATTATTCAAGAAAAGATAATGGAAGGTTTCATAACACCCTAAGGTGTTGGAGATGTAATGAAGTGGGACACATTGTTTCTTATTGTCACACCATGAGATTTTACAGCTGCAGTGGGTTTGGCCACAAATCCCAGGATTGTTGAAACACGAGAATACATTCCATGAAGAGTGTTTCATATATCATGACAAGAAGAACACATGAATCTAGGATGGAAGGCAAGGTTGAAAGGATGGAAGTTGAAAGAACCAATACCCAGAGAACAAGACACTCTCATAAGTGGATGAAGAAGACTGAACAACCAAAACAGAATGGCATCCATGATGCAACCTCAATCTTGACATTTTATGGAGCATACGTGGGCTAATGTGGGATAAGTCGCATACATAGGCGAGGTGACCTATAAAAAGGTCACGTACATACACGAGTTGTCTGTGGAGCAGTCTGCGTAACTATAAAAAAATCCTCAAAAAGAGGAGTATACAGATGATTTGCATCATGGCTTGATTATATAACTTTGTTTATGCAGGGTCTGAGATGGTTTTCTTCAGGTTTCATATTCTTATGTTTGTTTGATGAGTATGTATGTTGATGACATATGGTTGAGTGTTGAAAGTCATTCTTGGATGCATGGTGCTAACACTAGAGTGTGGATTGAGACATTTACTGTTGAGGAACTATGTTGATTATGTTAGTGATGATATGACATGTTGTTTATGGGAAATTCATGTTGATGTGATGCTATCTAGAGACATATCATTTATCTATTGAGGGGAACTCTTACTACATGTTTAGAGGTACTATTGGCTACTTACTACTTGTTGTAGTGAATGGTTTTTGAGGTAGATCTATCATGGTACATGGTTGGTACATATGTGAGCTCCATTGTCATATCTTATGATGTATTGTTAGAGCCTTGTTTGTTGGATGTCTTGGTGCATGCATTTGGCATATGGTTGAGCTACATATTGTGACATTTAGTTGATGAGTTGATGAGGTGGTTATGTTGTACATCATGGATGAGTCATAGATTGATCTATAGTTGATGCATGATTGGTACATATTTGGTACATTGTTAGACACACTTGCTAGCAGTATGATTGGAATATAGTTTATGGTTGATATGACATACATGTATGGGAACACATCTTGATTGTAGTTCATCTTGTTGAGGTTTGGTGCATGGTTGATGCACTTGCTTTGGTACATGATGTATGCGATGATATAGTTGAGATACTTGTTATGATGCTTGGTTGAGATACATGGTTGTTGCACTTGCTTCATGGTAGAGGCATATCATGAGTGATATGACACTTGTTTGAGGCACATGGTTGGCATGTTGGTATAGGCATATGGTTGGTACACAGTTGGAACATGTTCTTGGAATATGGTTGATACAATCCATTGATGATATCTTATGGTATATTACATGGTATTGATGTACATGGTTGATGTACATGGGTGTTGTGCAAGGTTGGCAAACAGTATGACAAATGATGTACATGGTTGATGTTTTGTTCATTATTCTCTATTAATTGTTTACATATATCTTGCTTCATGATGTATGGTATGACATGAGTCTGATGCATGGACGGGTCCAAGGATCGTCATAGGAAGAGAAGATCATTCTTGAGAAATTGATCTATGTTCTAGTTGAGAAGTAGCATTTTCATCAGAAGCATATTGTTCATATTTCAGATAAGATAGGGGGAGACATACCCACAAGGGGAGTCATTCTTCTTCCCATGATTCTAGGAGGAGAAATTCATTAGATGCAGAATAGAGAGATAAATGCTTTGAGAGAGAGAACGAAGACATGTTTCCAAGGGGAACGATGGTCACAGGGGGAGCATGAGCGATATTTCTTCAACATTACATCAGAGTGATATACATTTTTCAAAATGGGAGAGATTATGTAGTGTAAGCTAAAAAGAATCCAGACAAAGGGAGCAGCCCCAAGGAGAGTTCAGGCAAGGGGAACAACCCCAAGGAGAGAACTACCCTTTTCCATTGATGTCAAAGGGGGAGAGATAATCACATTGATGTGATTGAGATGACTATTGATGAAGAGCAATGCCATGTCTACATGTTTCCATCAATGATTGGTGTTGACATCAATGTTGGTATTGCCATCAATGCCAAAGGGGGAGATTGTTGCATTAGGTTGTCATTGATGTCAAATGATTGATTTCAATGAGTTAATGTATTTGTCATAGTATCATTGATGTATCGATTGATGGCCTATGTTGGCATATATGTAATTGATGTAAAATATTTCAAGTGGTGTCATAGTGATGTATAGTCGTGGATTAATGTATAGACAGGATGATGTAAAGGTTGGTCATTATTTTCTTGTCATGGTTGATAGGAATAACCAAATGGATAAGCTCCAAAGTGCCCCCCTTCTAGTGAAAGCGCTCACGATAATATTCTCTTGGATACAGTTCTCAATGTGGTCCCCTTATGGTGAAATCCCTCATGGGAAGACGCTTTGTGAAGTCCAAATGGTTAGGTAGCCCATGAGTGTGGTTAGGGAACCCAAGTTTGATTAAGTAATAATGTAATGAATATGAGTGAATTTGCAGGATAAATTATTCCATATGGATAGTATGTGTCATGCTATTTCCGGTGATATGTGGAATGTCACATAACCCCTCACGGTTAGAGAGTTATGGCCATGTGAAGTTGGAGAACCCTCATGAGTTATCTAGAACCCTCTAGAAGGTTAAAGAAGTAAAATTATTCTAGAAGCCCTTAGAAGAATTTGACCAATCAAAGTGGTTAGTCATGGGTTGATTGGTTGCAACAAGAAAACAATTAAAAATAAATTTGTTGCAACAAGAATTGGAGAGTTTACTATTTGTGGATAAAGTGGTCAAGTGGACAAAGTGGTTAAGTGGGCAAAGTGGATAAATGGAAAAAGTGGTTAAGTGGACAAAGTGGGTTAAGTGGACAAAGTGTCTTAGTGGACAAAGTGGATAAGTGGACAAAGTGGTTAAGTGGACAAAGTTGTTAAGTGGATACTTCTATAGGAAGCTACTTGGAGAGTATAATTAAGAGAGAAAGGGTCTCCCATTAGTATCCATTGAGAATATTGAATATGTACATGCGATTGAGGTAAAAAAAGGAGATATAAGGCGAATTTCATAGAGAAGGTAAAGTAAAGAATGTTAAAATTCAAGGGAGGATAAAGTCTTTTGATGGCGCTTTCTAACTTATGTTATTTATAGGTCATCTCACCATTTGCGTAATAACTTTTTTTATTCAATGATTCAGACAACGGAATATGGAGGCCATTGTGAAAACCTAGCAAAGTTACTATGATACAAATTTCATCTTGTGTGTCATTGTATTTTTGGAGTTACACTCTGTGGAAAACAGGGTTTGTGGCTAGGCCTGAAACTAGTCTAAAACATGTGTTTCGGGTAAAAATGGCATAACTTCTTCATACCAGATCCAAATTTAGTACAACCAAATGTATTTGTTATATTACAGTCTTTAATATGTTGTGTATCGATTTCAGATCCATACAACAAATATTCCATGTGGGGCATTCTGTACAAGTGAACTATCTAGAATAGGACAAAATTTAGGAGTGTTTTCCATATTTTCTATAACTTCTTTTATGGGAAGTTTCGGACCATGAAATTTGGAGGAGATGGAAAAAAGAGATCATATTATCTGTGGTTAAAATTTCAGCCATTGAATCACAATATTTTCAGAGATATGGTATGTGGAAGTTAGGGTTCCTGAATAATCCTGAAAATATGTTTCAAACAAGTCAGCTTGGAATTTCTGCTATAAGTTCTTTTCTGGGGCATTGCAGACTATGAAATTTGTAGAGATATGATAATACATGAAGGAATACCTCGTATAGAAATTTCAGAATCAGAAATGGAAAATTGAGCTTGTGGTGAATATTACAAGTTGAGGTAACTTGTTGATTGCATGAGATCGTGAATAAAGAGAGGTTGATGAAGTGTTTGGTTGTATGGGGATATTCTCGTGATGATAATTTGTTGTAGATATCTGATTATGAGCTGGAAAAAATTATATAGCTAGTTGACTTGTATTTGTATTGGTTGTACTACTATATCAAATCTAGTTGGATAGATTGCATTATATCGGTAAGTTGAGTCTTGCAGCAAGTCGAGTCTTGCTTAAGAGTTGGTTCTCTCCTTGGAGTTGGTGCTCCTTACTTCAATTGGTGCTGATAAAAACCCCATGATTGTAGTCACATGTAAAACATAACACAAAATCTTATACATACATATGGTGTCTCTTGTGTTCATTATGCTTCTGGATTGATTTCTCTTTATTATTGATGGATGTCATTGGTGAATGGTTACATGCAATCTTACAATGATGATGTGTAATATTATGTTTTGAAATGGTTGCTAACTTGAAGTGAGAAAAAGTTGTAAAATACCACACACTAATTCACCCCCCCACCTCTTAATGTGGCTGGTGTGTCCAACAATAATCATAATATAACCTTTGGCAAATCGTGCTTCAATGGAATTAACGAAAAATCTTCTCCATCCCTTCGCTTATTAATGATGATATTTATGGAACCTGCATGATCCGTTATTAGCATTAAGCCATACTAAATGCATATTGGGAAAATCACGAAGATGTCGGGGATGGACAAGAGCAATTTGAATTTGGGTATTTTTGTGAACCCACAAACCTGTAGTTTTGAACATTCGAAATATGCTAAGTATTGCACAACAGTCATTCAAAATTGGATACTGGAAAAATCAAATAATTAGGGGCTCAGTACTATGACAATTCTGACGATCATAATGTAGTTTGCGGGCCTTTGGTGAAAAATGGAGTTTGCGAAACTTGGAAGATGAAATCTTGAACCCGTGAACCCACTATTGAAAAAATGGTTAAGTATGTTATAACATGGTGGTTGGTTAGACTCGTGACATAGGAACATGGATAGAGGTGAAGAACCATGAGTCCACGAACCTGCAAACCCACAAATTTTGAAATACGACTAAGTAAAGTAACTACAAAGCGAAAAGAGAAGGGAGAAGAGAAAAGGGGAATGAGGGTAGGTATAGAAGAGGGAAAATAAATGCAAAAAGGAGTTAGGAAAATAGAAAAATGGAGGGAAATTTTGGAAGGGGGAATTGGTCTCAACAACTGGCTCCAATTTTGGGATGATAACCCTCTGTGGGTTGTCAATAATCCAGAATCTTTATGACCAGGCGCTTCCATCCATTGGGCTATGGAGTCAAAGGTAAGAAAATACAAACTGAAAAAACACAATTTATGGACAGGAAAATGTGAAATTTTTAGGTGAAGAAACCTTTCAAATGTTTCCCATTGATGGGAACCATTAATATTTTACCCTTCATGTCTTTGAGCATATAGGAATTAAAATCTAGGATATTTTCAATGATATATTTTCCAATATAGAGTGCTTCGAACTTTGTGTGCATCGATGGCTTCTCCTTGTATTTGTTTAAGAGTAACACTAGTTCTCCCTTCTAAAAATTATTTACAGTTGCACTCTGGTCAAAATATCTCTTGATGCTATGTTGTCTCTGAGAAGTTCTATCTAGAGATTTACTTCGTTCTTCGTCCAACTTCAACAACTGGTTTATCCTACTTTGCATAGGTGAACTTTCTTCTGCAAATTATGTATTCAGGACAAAATTCAGAGCATTGAGCTTGAGGTTAACTAGAATTTTTTATTCTTTCCCATAAGCCAATGTATATAGAGACATCCCAGTGATGTCCTTTGGAGTCGTTCTGCTTTCCCACAATGCACCAATCAACTTCAAATGCCAATTTATTTGGTTCTTGTCAACAATTTTCTTCAATATCTGAATGAGTGTCTTATTTGTGGATTTTGCAAGACCATTTCCTTATGGATAATAGTTTGATGATTTCCCCATAATAATTCCATATTCTCCACAGAATTCTGTAAATTTTGAACCAATGAAAATGGAACCATTATCAATGATAAATTTGTCTGGTACACCGAATCTTGATAAAATATTATCTTTGAGGAACTTAATTAACTCTTCATAATCAACCTTTCTTAATGCCACTGCTTCTAGCCACTTTGTAAAATAATTTGCAGTGGTGAGAATATACATATGTCCCTTACTTCACTTCATTTTTATTGGCCCGACGAAATCTAGTCCCCATTGGGATAATGGTTGTTCTACAGATATAGGTTATAACGACATCACATATCTCTTCATTTTCGATGAAAATTGTTGGAAAGATACACATTTCCTTGTTGTGGAATATGATTCTCTAAAAATTGATGTCCAATAAAACCCAACTCTTATTATCTTATGGGCAGTGGCGGTAGGTGTAAAATGTCCACCACATATTCCTTAATGGAATTCCCTCATTAATTCTTGGGCTTTGTTTTCATCAACAAATCTCAATAATATACCATCATATTTTTTTCTGAACAGTATATCAACAATCAACACATATTGAATTGACTTCATCTTCAATGTTCTCCACTCCTTAGGGTTCATGGTGACTGAAAATTGCCCAGATCTCAAGTAGAATACAATGTCTCCATACCATTTTGAATCAACCAATGGTTCTCCTATTGAAATTGAAATCATTCCATCCACATAATCACTATTTGCAATGATCTTACATAAACCTTGTCCTTTGACAACCTTTAAAGGTTTAATTTCAATATCATATTCTTGTATCTTCGCCAACCAGTTACTCCATTTTCCTTCTCTCAATTGTAGATTCAAAAGAATATTTACTAGCAAGGATGGAACATAAGCAATAACATGAGAATTTAGTATGTACATTTCAAAGTACGCCACCTCTTTCAAAAGACTTAGGGCTTTCTTTTCCAGTTCTGAATACCTCAATTCGTAATCATGAAGGGTTTTTCTCATAAAACTAATTGGGATTTCTCCCCCCTTGGCTTTCCTCTGAGTGAGAACAGATGCAACGATTGCTTCTATAGTGAATGAATAGATGATGAAATCCCTTTGAAAATCTAGGATAATCAGTACTAGAGCTGTGGTGGTCGCTCTTTTTATATTATTGAAAGCTTCTTGTGTACCCACTATCCATTTGAACCTTTGGTCCTTTTTCAACAAAAAATTGATCACCGTCACAATATTTTCATAGTCAGGAACAAATCTTCACACAAAGTTGATCTTTCCAAAACAATATTGAACTAATTTCTTAGATGACAGGGGTTGAGTTCATTTATTGTTTTAACTCTTTCTGGACATGTATAAATCCCTTCCTTGTACACAATATGACCCAATAGTTTTCCTTTAGTTACAATGGATAAACATTTATTTGGGTTTAGGGAAACATCGTATAATCTGCATCTGTCAAAAACTTTCCTCAAGTGATGAATATGATCACCCCTTGTCTTTGAATGTACCATCAATTCATATTGATAGTCCTCCATGAATTTTCCTATCAACCCACTAAATTCATGATCCATGGCCCTCTAAAATGTGGCTCCCAAATTCTTCAAACCAAAGGGCATCCTAGCCTATGCATATGTCTCCCAAGGTGTTATGAATGTTGTATTTTCCCTATTTTCCTTAGCAACCAAGACTTGATTATATCTAGAAAAGCAATCCAACATGGACATACAACTGATTCCGTGACTTGATGAAAAAGAAACTCCATGTTAGGTAAAGGATAGTTATGCTTTATGCTTTCTTTGTTACTATCTATATTTCCTCAGTATTCTTTCTTACTATCACAAGGTTTGAAATCCAATCAGAATGTCTAATGAGATATATTATTCCGTCCTTCTTTAATTTGTCCAATTCAACCTTTACCAGAGGTTTCAATTTGGAGTTCATCATCCTTATTTTTTTCTTGATTGAATTTGCTTCTTCTCACAATAGAATGATATGTTGAAATATTTTTTTATCATAAGATTTCAAATCATCATAGGTCCACGCAAACACATCAAGATATTCTTTAAACAATGCAACATATTGGTTAACTTCTTCAATCGTGCAATCAACTCCCAAGTTGACATATTTTTGGGAACTGTTAGTTCCAATATTAATCTTTCTTATTTCTTGAGCCTTTCGGAGTGAAATTTCTTCCAGGAGAACGTTAGCATGATCGTGTTTTATAAAAAGAGACTCATATTGAATACAATATTTCAAGAGAACAAATATGTGATTGTCATCCTCATCATCATCATTCAACAAAAAAAATTCCAACTATTCATCATTCTCAAACAATTGCAAATATTCAAGGTTATCAAGTACAAAAGGTTGGAGTAATCTTTCTACTTGAAAAGATGTTTTTCTTTGAATATCATCTGGTTTTGATAATGAGGCCTCCAAGGCCAGTGAATCTTCCTTCTAATTCTTGTCTCTTGGGATAAGATAAATGTTGAAAGAGATAAAAGACTCGATTAATTCGTTAACTCTTTTGAAATATAATTTGAGTCTTTCCTTATTGATTTTATACCTCTGGGTGAATTGATTAATTACCGACTCGGAGTCGCCTTTCACAATTATATGTTCTATCTTCATTTCTTGTGCAAGAATAATTCACTAGATCAAAGATTCATATTCTTCCTCATTATTAGTACATGCAAATTCAAGTCTGATAGCATGTGGATGCATAATCTTCACTCTCTGTATCTCACATTTGCTCCAATATTTCAATGTGTTCCATATGTAGGATAGACTAATTTCCAATGCCAGCATCTATATAATATTCCATTAACTCGCTATCCTTATTTTTGAAAGAGAAAGGTTTTCTGGGTTCATGGGGCACCTTAATCATTTCTCCTTCTTTGCCCAACAACATCATGCAACTTCCATCATTCATTATTTATCCCCTTATCATGGATGACCAATATCTTCACAAAACAACTTTGTATGTCGGAGGAAGGTCTACACAATAATATTGAAAATTGTAATAATATGGGGAGTCGTTGTGATCCAAGAATAAAAGTACTTGATTTCTCCATAAGTTGGCACTTGGATAGAATCAATTACATATATAATTTCACCAGTCTCATATTATTTTGTACAATTCATTCCCAATGCTTCCATGAATTCTAGTGGCATAATATTATTGGTTGCACCAGTATCAACTAAAAAATTATGAAGTGAAACATCATGATTTTTGATTGAAATTTAAAAGGGATGAATTTTACCTCTCAAGTTGGCAGTCGATTTGTTTTGGCTTTGTTTCAGATTTGTAACAACAACTTCCACTTTTTCAGACAGATCATCCAATAATATCAAAATGCTTTCCCTTTGTTGGGGAATCTTCACCACTTCTATAAATGGAAAATTATGCTTAGTTTACTCAAGTCCTCAACAACATTGTATGTCATCTGCATGGCATTTTACGTCAGGTTTTGATTCTTATTCCTAATGCTATTCGTCACTTTCTCATTCGCCTTTTTCTCACTTTCTTTTTCTTTTTCCAAATCATTTTTACTCTTGGATTTATTTACAAACGCTTGTGTCTGGGAGACGTTTTCTTGCGAGTTGGGGTCGTTGTCACCTTATTCAATTATATACATGGGCGTCTCACATTCGTCCATCTGTACAGTTTCGTAACTTTCATCAAGTGAGTAATAATTCTCTTTCTCAACCATTTGCGCATCATATATATCATCCAGAACAACTTCATTGGGGGTTGCTTGTCTGGGAACCCTTGGTCTTTGCGGATTATCCATGTTTTCAAACCTCACTCTATTTTCTTGAAGAGGTTTCCTTCTTTTCTCTGAGACCAGTATTCTCGGATTTTCTACATAATTATCCCCCCTTCTTAGTCTGGTTATCTCGTTCTGCATTTGCTTGAAAGTTCTGTTTATTTGTGCAATTTCAATTCTTTGCTTGGTTTCTTGTGCTGCAATAGGGTCTACCTTCACATATGGTTTGGTTCCCTTAAATAATACCCCTCCATTTGTTTGATTTTGGGTCAGTGGTGGCTTGAATTCTTTGTTATTTCGTGAACTAGAGGCCCCATGATTATCAATACTTAGTCCTCCCAATTTCCTTTGTACTTTTCCCAATATAATGTCGAGGTTGACACCCATTTCAATCATAACTTCTTCCATATAAATGGTTTTAATAATTTCTTCCTTCAAGGTATCCATATGGTATTTTATGATAACATATTTCACATTTAGGGGCATCACATTCTTATAAAAAATGAGTATAACTGGGTCATTAGGTATTTTATCTTCTGGAATTTTACTCAAGGTTTTATTGAACCTGAGATTAAAATCTTGTATTCTTTCATTCTTCCTCAACCCAAATTGGGTCAAATCAGTGAGAAGGGTATGATAAGCAATTGGAGGGGCGAACATAGTCAAGAACATGGCTTCGAGGTCGTTAAACAAGCGAATTGATCTAGTGGGTAACATCATATACCATTCATACGCTCTTCCTAATAAGGTTTGAATAAATAACCTTACTATGACATCGTCATACTCAACGTGATGAAAATCACAAACATCAATAAATAAGTGAAGGTGCCTCTTGGCATCAATTACTTCGTCTCTAGAAAATTCCTTCAAGGTACCCTTAGGGAGAACAGGGAGGTCACGTTGCTCACCTAGGAGATTTAGAGGGGAATCTCTTACCCTTATTTGTTTTTCAAATCTTGGGTTTCCTTGATTTCTTGCAACATCTCCTCCATGTCCTTGTCTCTCTTCATGTGGTTCTTCTCGGGGTTGTTCATTTCTTTTTCCCATGTCTGCAGACATTCTAGGAATATGATTTCCACTTCTTAGAATATAGATTTTCCTTCTTTTACTTCTGGTAATGGGTCCCTTGTATTTGTCAAGCTTCAATTCTGACCTTGTCCTTGTGCTGCTCTAGCTAGCCTTTGGTTTCTTTGGTCTCATCGCTTGTCTCTCCTCTGTCTTCGGAGGATTTATCTTTCTTCTTCATAGAATACGATCTTCAAGGAAGTTTCTAATTCCCTTGGGTATAGGTTATCGTTATTACTATATTATATAATTGATGTAATATGTTTCGTTGATTATTCAATCTAATTTCCATGTGGGGCTGATCAGCCTAGGGAAAAGTCATATATTTTCAAAAATGCTAGACCAGATTCCAAATTTTAGGTCATTCCCCAGTATGGTTGCCAAAAATTTTGACGCTTGAATCTGTTAGGAATGAAATGACAACCTCACAAGGATACAAATCCCCCTGCTTTTATATAGAGGTGGTACTCCTCTTTAACTTAATATTTATTTGGGGCTTTATATCTTCAGAATATCAGACTTTGCAGAAGTCTGTCAGGGTAATCAAAGAAATATAAAGATTGCAATAGAAAATAATAAGAAAGAAAATGTTTTTTTTTTTGTTTTGAAGAAATTTCCTGAGAAATGGTCGGGAACCAGATGCTTCATACATTTGAAAAAGATAAAAAAAAAAAATCCTCACATACATCATAGTTAAAATAGAGATTTCTGATCACATAAAAATAAAAAGAAGATGATTTGCATGCATAAGAGAAATTTAACAGAGTGAACATGGGAATCTCAAATAAAGATAATGATAGATCAATCTAAAATACTTTATACTCAAAACTCAAAGTTACAAAGAACATTCAAAACTCATCCCTAAATAGCTCTCTTGAAATTTCTAAGAAATATATAGTCTATTACATATTCTTTGAAATTTAAAATGCGGTTGTCCTTAGGACTGTGATTGGGGCTCATGCGGACCATAAATCAAATATATACAAGAATTAATCTCGTAGAAGGAGGATGGTGGGCAAAAGTAGAACGACAAGACCAGGAAGGAAGAAAAAGAGAAGTTATCAAACTTTGGTTAAACCTTTCTAGTGAAAGAAGTGGAGTAACTCGATGAAGGAATTGATACAGAAAGAAAGAAAGATGTGATCAACATAAACTTACTGTGATGGTCTCTCGTATCTTCACTTTCTTGTTGTTGTCCTTTTATGGTATTCATTAATGGTTATAGGAACCATCTCAACTGTTTCTTGCCCTTTGTTGTTCAATTTCTTGATTGCTTTCTTCAACCATTCTTCAATATAATTTTTAATTTGTTCCACATTTATCTCACGCCAGATTTTGATGTTGAATAAATCGCTTTCCAAGTCTCTCAAATCAATGAAAATACCATGTACCTCTTCCTCAATATCTTGATTCTTCACGGAATAGTCCAATAGCCAATTGTCTATGTCATCTTCATTATATTTGAGTATACCATAGAAATTTTCAATTGATAACCCTTTAAAAATATCAACTTATTTGTCAAAATGTTGCTTTGTTAGGAACATTGAGTTGAGAATTAATTTGGGGTCTTGTACTTTGTTAGTCCCTCCTGCTAGGTCTATCTCTATGAGCCTCTTGAAAAGCTCTTCCCTTTTCCGTATAGCTTTGTTGCATGTTTGAACAATATTATTCAAGTTTTTAATGTTTTCCTTCCAACACGCATTCAACGGTTCTATCCGACTTGGGGAGGGAAGATCCTCCTCTCTTCTCCTTAGTTCCATAATGTTAGAGACTTTGTTTCCAAAGGGTTATAAAACATCAATGTAAAATCCTTCTTCATTCTTTAGATCAGCTTGTAAGTATTCATGGAAAGCATGTGCCCTCAAGCCAAAAGAAACAATGTTTTTCGAAACTTCCCATGTCTCTATGATCAACGCCATTTTTTTCTTGATATTTCTTTCTACATAGCTTCTAGCTGATGTAAGTAGGACTGAATATCCTTTCAATTTAACACTGGTTGTGGTGGGTCTGACTATTGAAAAAGGATTGGAAAGAAGTGGAAGAGGCATTAAGGCGTCTTCCAGCTCCTTGATCCTTTCTTTCAACTCCGTGTTTTTTGCTTCTAGACCACCAATGGAATCATTGAGAGCATCCCCGATTGCTCTATGAATTTTAGAAATATGTGATGGCCACATATGTTTTAGGTCAACCTCTGAATGAGATTTTCCTTTCTCATTTTTCATATCACCTTTCTCAATAATCAATTTCTTAGATTCCTTGTCAAAGACAACACTTTGGAAAGTGAATGACTCTTCTTCGTTGAAAGTATCATTCTCAATTATCTCTAATGATGAATTTTGATGGGCCATGTTTCCTGGTTGATCAATGATAGGAAACATTTTCTCGATATCCACCTTGAGCTCCATGTATTCAAGAGAGAAGTTCTTGATTTCATGGTCTTGTTCCTCTTGCACAACATCTTCCTCTTCTTTCTCAGAGGGAGCTTGTGTGAGCTCTCGATTTTATTGGAGGGGGGATTATTTTCTCCTCCATTTCTTGAACTGTTTTTGGTAACTTTCCTAGTTGGGTAGGATGTTGGAGCATTTCTTTGAGATGTGGTAGTTTTAGGAGTAACAAATGGATACTAGGCATCGTTCTCACTATGACCCTTTCCCTTTTGCTTGTAAAACTCGTTAGTAATAAGTATCATTTCCAAGTCATGGAAAATGTGTGTAGGAGCGCTTAAGTTGTTGTCTTCTTCTTCACTCAAAATAGTATGAATGAATGAGTTTATGAATCCTACTGACAACATATGTTGCACAAAGATTTTATTAGGGTCAAACCCATTTATCTTTTTATCATATTTCATATTTACATTATGGAAGTGATTCACAAACTCATCAATTTTGTTTATATTCTTGAATATAAAGTCTCCAATTTTCCAAGGCAATGGGATGAATTGCATTTTCCATTTTTCATGGAAAATGTGCAACCAAAAATTGTATTCCCTTGCTATTTCCATAATAAACAATTTATCAGACACATGGTATGGAAGAAAAGAGAGATTTTCCTTGGAACATAATATCTTGATAACATTGTTATTTTCCATCTCCTCTAACGTTCCCTTTTTCTCCAAGAATTTACTAGCTTGGTCTTATATTCTAGGGGTATTTTTACCAAACAACAATCCTTTGAAAACTGAAACGAAATCATTGTAAACTTCATAAAAATGCAAATAAGTATTGTGTCTCGACAATGATTGATACCAGAAGGAAACTAGATCAAATTCAAAGTTCACCCTCTTACAGATAGTCAATTTTGGAAACTGAAAACAATATATTATCACAAATAACAAATAAGAAGCCATAAATAATTTATTGTCCCTTTTGTAATGTGACAATTGGGAGGAAATTTCAATGGAAATCAATTTACCCCAATCGAAGATAGCTTTGTATTTAACTATAAAATATAAAATATAAAGAATCATGTGAGAAATGGTGGTGGTGTTTTCTTGACCGGTCAACCTAGTAAACAACCAAGTGATTTCCCGAAAGGGGTTTTTGAAAGAATCTACCTGAATCTTGGTTATATCCTCTAGAATAGATGTTGGGTTCTCTAAATATCCTAGCAAGGGATCCAACCCATTATCATTTTCTTCAAAAAATCTCTATAGTCCTCTCCTTTGAAGGTAAGTGTTGGCTTAGGGAGCTTCAACATATTACGAAATACTTACAATGAAAGAGAGATGGGGGAATGATCTTGTAGTTGTATAATTCGTTGTCTCGGGATGTACTTCTCAATGCACCATGCAACCAATTCTTTTCAGTCTAATACCTCAGGGACACACACTACACGAGCAATTATGGATGTCCAAATTACTTATTTTTTAGTAGGAGGAGATGAATAATATGAATACACTCTAGACCACTGAAAGCTCTGTACTACACACAAAAAAAAAATTCAAAGTATCACCACAATAATTATGTCAAGTTGTTGTGGCCATAGGTTGACGAGAGTGTTCTTTCAACTGGATAATAACTTGAAGTGAATCGCTTGGGAGAGATAATCATAATATAACCTTTGGCAAATCGTGCTTTAATGCGATTAATGAAAAATATTCTCGATCCATTTGCTTATTAATGATGATATTTATGAATCCTTCATGATCAATTATTATCATTAAACCATACTAAATGCATATTGGGAAATCATGAAGATGGCAGGGGAAGACAAGAGAAATTTGAATTTGGGGCTTTTTGTGAACTTGCCAACCTACGAACCTGCGAACGCATGGTTGTGAATAATTGAAATAGGATAACTATTCCACAGTGGTCGATCGGAATTGGATACTAGAGAAATCAAATACTTAATGGCTTGGTACTACGACAAGTCTGACGATCATAATGTATATCATGGGCCTTTAGGTGAAAAATGGAGTTTGCATAACTTGGAAGATGAAATCTTGAACCCGTGAACCCACAATTGCAAAAATGGTTAAGTATGTTATAACAAGGAGGTCGATTGGAATCGTGACATAGGAACATGGATGGAGGTGAAGACCCATGAGTCTGCCAACCTGTGAACCCACAAATTTTGAAATGTGACTAAGTAAAGTAACTAGAAAGGGAAATTGAAGGGATAAAAGAAAAGGGGAATGAGGGTATGTATAGAAGAGGGAAAAGAAATGGAAAAAAGGAGTTGGGAAAATAGAAAAACAAAGGGAAATTTAAGAAGCGAGAATTGGTCTCAACAGGTTGTTTTGTTGAAGTACCTATGCCATAATATCGATTTTCTTCTACATGCATGTGGCTTCTTCATGATTTGGTTTATTGTAGTAATTGCACTACTTTCCCTTCTTCTTCTTCTTGGAATCTGAAGAGTCATTGGAACCTGAAGAATCATTGAATGTTTTGGAATATCCCTCCTTCTTTGGCTCTGGATGTGTTTTCCCCTTTCCTTTTTGTTTGGATGATCCTTTTCCATCATGCATGGTGAGTGCATGTGCTTTGGGATCCTTGATTAGGCTTGTATGAATGTGTTTTTCCTACTCATGTATGAGAGAATCAATGAACTATTCCATGGTAGGCATCTTCCACTTTGTTCCTAAGAGATATCTGCCAGAATGGAAAGTGGAGACATAGACAACATATTCTGGTCCTATTTTACCCAAGATTATTAGAATAACTTGGTATGCATGTGTAGACTTATCAATACCACAAGATTCCAAGCTCAATATAAAATATTTAAACTTGGTAAATGAATCTTGTATATTATCAAAACTTTTAGGATCCAAGGTATTCAACTCTACCTCAAGCATATGACCTCTCATCTCATCCTGCTTTCCAAAAATACTTTCCAAGATGGTCTAGATCATGTTTGGAGTCTTTCATGCAACAACATAAAACCATAAATAATTTGAAATCGATTCAAGAAGAATTCATGTGGTCTCATCCTTTCGGTTCTCCCATCTGGTCTTCTCAATTGTTGATGTAGGCTATGTTTTTGTACCCATCGTCAAATTGTACATTCCTTTCCTTTTGAGTTGGAATTTAGCCTTGCGATTCCAATCAAAATAATTGTATGGCATGAGGATTACCACCAATTTTTACTATAGAATAGGTATCATATCAATCTCTCCCACTGTGTCTAAGAACCCCTAAAATTTACTCTCAATCTACAAGTGAAAAACTGAGAAATCACTGCAAAAAAAAGTCACTTTAATAGGTGGTCACTCCTTTCCTTAAGACACAAAGATACAATTCTATAGTAGTCTCACTCTTCTAGTGTATTGGGAGAAACCCTGGTTGCACTCTACTAGTGTACTGGGTGTGTCCATTCTAGAATTGAAAAAATCATAAGTTTGGGTGCCACAATCACTCCTTTCGACAGGGAGAGGGTGTGACCCTGTGTTTTACATGGATTTTGATTGCCAAAAATATGATTTTCCTTATTCTCTGGCTTGTATATCTTGATCCAAGAAACTTAGCTCTAATACCATGTCAATGTGTTGGCCCTTGACCAAGTTTTGGGGAATACTTGGTCATATTTCACCATTTTGGGACTTCGACAGCCTATCAAAGATGGAGCGCGATGCGAAGCAGAGATCACAGGATCTCGGCCCACTTTGGGTCCTTTTTGGGTTTTTAGTTTAATGTAACGGGAAATGGATGTCAGCCCATGGGTTTACCCATGCTTAGGCCCACTTTTGTATGTATAAATAGATGTATAGGAGAAGTAAGTAGGGGGTGATAAGTTGGATCTATGTGATCGAAGAGTTGTAAGTAAGCTAAGTGTTGGTAATGATTGTAAGTGCTCCGTGCATATTGTAAGGGGCTAAGTGCAATATATTGTAGAAGGCTTTGTGCAGCGCAAGGAAGAAGGATCTAGCGAGTTGCGCAGATCTTTTGTCCTGTGCGAAGTAAGGATTATTGAAGCTCTTTGTTGTAAATGCTTGACCGAAATAATAAAGAAGAAGACTTTGTGGACATAGCCCCAGGGTGGGGGTGAACCACGGTAACTCTGCGTGTTGTTCTTTGTTCTTCGACCCGATGTAAGCCTTGATGTGTTTAGATAGTTATTCTTTGTGCTTATGATTTATGAATGAATATTAAGTATGATATATAAGATGCTTAGAGATTGATCTGCTGAAGTTAAGCCATCGTTTTGTGGCTAAGTGTTGAATCACCTTAGATCTAATTACATACTGTGATGCTATGTGTCATCTGCGAAGTGTTGAATAGTGATGGATAATCTATATTAGGTGATTGCTAAGCATTATAATCATAGATTTGTGTCCCAACTAAGGTTGCAGACATCTGAGTCCTATAACCACCCCACCTCTACCTCGGGTGAGACTTCATCTTCTTCGCAGGTGTTGCTGAAAGGGTCGGTAGCTAGGGATTTGTTGGTGTTCTCTTCAACGTTGAACCCTGGGTCTGCCCTATGCCAACAAATGGTTCTGTTGCTAGGACCTGAAACTGTGATTGTTGGGAACTGAGAAGAAGAAGATTTGTGCAAAATAAGATCTGTGCGTAGATCTGTGCCCTAGTGCGCAACATTCTACTTGACTTGTGAAGCTTTGTGCTAAGAAAGAAAGGTTGTATCTATGAGAAAAGAGGTTAGATCTGTGAGAAAAGAGGTCAGATCTATGATAAAAGAGGTCAAATATGCAAGAAAGAGGTCAGATATGCAAGAAAGAGGTAAGATCTGTAAGCTCTATGCTCTGATAAAGGGCAAGAATAGTTAAATATCTTAGACTTGAAATCTTTGTGCTCTATAGAAGTAAGATAAGTGGAAATTTTTGTTTCTCAAACATGAATTTAGGTATGCTTGATAGATTTTGTCCTAGCTTGAAAACTAGGGCATTAATAGATGAAAGAAAGTTTGATATGAATAGATCTGATAAGAATAATGATAGATATATTATACCTATGCATAGAAAGAATGTTTGGACTAACAAATGGATGAAGTACCCTAGAAAGAATTTTTTGTAGACCAGCCACCATGATCCTATCACGCAGTACAGGAAACGTTGGGGATCATTGAGGAGGAAGAGAGGATTAACTCTTTGTTATAGTTGCAGAAGACCAGGACATCTTGCCAAAGAATTTCCTGGGAGAAACCCTAGTTGCCTCTGTTGTAAGGTTGTGGACCATGAAGTACTGGATTTCCCTAGAATGATTGATAGACTTAATAAGCTAAATATGGAACAAGCAAACCCTGAAGGAGATCCAGAGACTAAGAATATAGAAGAACCCCAGAAAGAATCAGAAAAGATGCTACTACAGATAAAAGACACCTTGAATGACCACCGACATGTTAGCTTATCAGAAATCTTTAAATAAAAAGAATGCATTGAAGTAAGGATGGGAGACTTCGACATTGACTGGGTTTTGGATGAGGAAACATAAGTGAATATCATGACAGAAAGAACTTGGGAAGCTATAGGAAGACCTGCTATGATCCCTTCACTAAGTGCAATAGGGTTATTCAAAGGAAAACTGGTGAACCTATGTGGAAGGCTCACTCAGGTATCTATGAATGCTAATGGAACTTCGATAGAGGAAGATTTTGAGATTATCAGGTTTATTGAGGATAGCGCCCCGTTTACTATGTTACTTGGAAATCTTTGGATTGAAAGAACTCAAGCCAGAAAGAAGGAAGAAAAAAAAGTTTTAGAACAACAGAGACAAGAGTTAAAAGACTTCATGACCAGGAAGATCGTGCAGTTGATTGAAGGACAGGAGAACAAATCAAAGACATCTCACACAGGAAACCCATAGTTCAAAATTATGAGAGCGCCATAGGACTCACAAAAGACCGAAGCTTCTATCTTAGAAAAAAAAGAGATGTTATACCTGAACCCCAAGACAAAACCTCAAGAATGTGAAGTAACTAGACCCAAGGAAACTAAGAATCAAAATGGAAAAAGAACCACTGAAATGAATCTCACTGGAAAGAAATCTAGAAATTTAAGTAAGAAGATGGTGAAGATTGAAAAGTTACAAGAAATCCCAGGTGGAACACTGCAGAAGGAAAATCACAGGAATTGAACTTCATCGAGATATCAAAACAACGACATGGGTCACTTCGCCATGGCGAAGCGATATAACCATTGGAATCCAATATATCTGTTCGACTGTCGCTCCAAATGGGCCGGAAAGCATTTATGGCTCACCACTAGACCATTAGATCACGTTATATGGACAAAACACCAGTTAATGCTGCCTCATATCCATTGTAAGCAGACTGTTGCTAAGTTCCCTACTTAGTCCATCGCACCACGCACCGAAGATACTTTTTGCTAAATGATAATTTGGGCTCAAAACTTGAGATTACTTCACTTGGTGATCATTACCTTGTTTCCATACTATTCATTGTAGTCTTTGAAGTCATTTTCACACCTGAGCTAGTCGACCCCAGCTTATATGTTGGACAAGCTCAACGCTGCTGAGAAAGTAGTTGAAGAAGTTTTGATTGACTTAATGACTAAGAGAGTCATGTCAGAAAGAAGAATGTCCACTAGCATTCAAGCATCATCCATGACAGGAGTACATGCCTCCCCATCAACTGCTCGAGCAGGGACATCTCAAGCAGGCGCAAAATGAAGAACTAAGCACAAGGATGACATCGCAAATACCAAGCTTATCCCACACATTCTACTAATGTACTTACCCCCTCTAAGCAGTGCCATCAACTGTGACAGCATACCTGAAGAGTTCGAGTATTCTTTGATCATTGCGTACCTTATGAAAGGAGTGCGCGCAATCTGTGATGACCAGGATAAGATTGCAGCACTGAAATTTAGTTATTTTAACCTCGGAGATCGTAAATCTTACAACATGTTAGCTCCACATAAGTACTTAACCAGAACATTGCATAGTCATTGATCCAAAACATTGCACAGTCCACACTCCTTAATGTAATGAAGATACCACACTTTGGTAGACACCAGGAAGTCAACGCATGTGTCAAATTGTTGTTATCCTACTACCACGGTGGATACTTATGGATAGACTGCCATGTCACTATGGATCTGACCTTGATCAATTGGATCATAGGACTTAGTATGCAAGGCCCTGACCCACAGTAGTTTTACCCAGGAAATACATCAGACCGAGCACTAGCGCAGAGGATAAAAGAAACTTATGGTGATTTTGAAAAGGGCACGCGAGGCTACAAGGTAGCCTCTATCCAGAATGGCGCAGTGTGCCTTGCCTGTCAACTAATCATGGTTAAGATAGTTCACAAGAATAGACCAACACAAGTGACTGGATTCATAGTTGACCTCACAAGGAAGTGCACCGAGGGACTACAAATGAACTGGGCACAGTATCTTGTAAACTAGCTAAAGATTGATTGCAGAGAAGCGCAAGACCAAGGGTACGAGTTCCACTTCAATTGGTTTCTCATACTAATCACCTTCCTCGCTTGGGAGCTACCAAAGGGTGCCACTTTCTCGAAGATCAAACCCTTAGAACCACTGGCCGTGAATTTCTATACGCTATGGTACTCCAATGACATGAACAAAAAATGGCAGTCCAATTCCTTCTTCCATGCCTATTACAACCAATTGAAGAATGAAATACAGTCTACACCGTGCATCACCCCAAACACACTTCATAGGTTTAGAAACTTGATGAAGTTCAACGCGGATCTCCACTTTATATACTTGACTCCACGCATTGATGAGCACCAAGAACAACTTCAATCTTATTATAAGTTAACAGAAGAATACTTGGAACAGATTACCAAAGAATGGTCGGTGGACCTCTTTGTTTCAGCGGACCCCGCAGAAATGTTCGACGAGGAGAACTCTGAAGCTATGATGAATACACCTGGACCGAGTAAGACTAATAAGGATGTTGAATTTCAAGATATCCATAGCACATCTACGAAGACCATTTCAATCTCACCTGCCCAAGGAGGTGATGGTGAAGAACTAGGCGGGACAAAAGTTAAGGAAAATAAAGGTGAGGTTACTCCGCCTAGAGAGAAGGAAGATCCCTCCAAGAAAAGGAAGACTACCCCACCAAATCCCTCATCCTGAAAAAAAGCTAAGGCTACCCGAACTACATTTAAGACTACCCTCACACTAGACGACTTCGACTTCTTAACCATTACACTGAATGATGCTTCACAAGAGATTGCGGAAGGACAAGAAGCAAAGTAGGAGGAGCTATTTAGTCGAATCAAGGGTGAACTTCAAGGAATGAAGCAGGTAATCCAGTCCAACCGAGTAGCTTCTACTGCACCCTTGGCAATTGCAATCGTAAGAACAGATGATGAGACCACCCAATTACATCATATCGTTGATAAAGTCAAAGCTCACCTTCAACGAGATCAAGAAGACACAACGCAGACCACATGGGCTTTAATGCAAGTACATAGTGAACTACTAGAACAACAGAGTAAGGAAAATCAGGAAAATCTTACCCTAACAGAGAAAAAAATCACAGTTGCTAAAAAATCAACTTGAAGTACAGGAAAAGGTTCACAAAGAACTTCGCTCTGTGACGGTCATAGAAATAAATATTGAAGAACGTGTTCCACAATAGGTGGTGCAACTTGAATAAGTCATCTATCAACTTCAGTAGCGCATCGCAGATATGGAACTTTGTACCGTGCCTAAGACTTCTCAAGAAATAAGAGATATGAGAGAGGCAACTTCTCATAACACGGTCGACCGATTAAAAACCTTTGCCTTGGAATACAAACAGTTGTGCACTAGAAGCACCCAAACTCTTGAAAACCTCGCAGAGAATCCAGAGTTGCATGCATTAGAGGTACAACTCCAAGAAGAAATGTAGCACGCAGAGACACTACAAGAAAAAATGAATTCCTTCACCCCAGTCAAAAGAATGAAGAGGTTTACAGAACAACGCACTGCCCAGCAACATGTACACACGCTGCAAAGTAAAGTGATGGAAGTCTCCCAATGACTCCAACAAATCCAAGAAAAGGCATGCCAATTGTTCACCAACGTTGAAAGCCAAGGAGCCAAGATTGAACAATTGTCATCACCACATAACAATGCCTGGAAGGGCCAGTAAACAGCGCAATGATCCAAGAATTCACCGAGCAAGAAGCTATCACACTACAGCAGGTCGAAGAAGCTCAAGCCAAGCTCGAGGCTTTTGAAGCAGAATTGAGTAGACTTGAGTGACTCAGGACGAGTCACATGTGAGTGTTGGGGGCATGTTGGCCTTTGACCAAGTTTTGGGGAATACTTGGTCATATTTGACAATTTTGGGACTTCGACAGCCTGTCAAAGATGGAGCGTGATGCGAAGAAGAGATCACGGGATCTTGGCCCACTTTGGGTCCTTTTTGGGTTTTTGGGTTAATATAACGGGAAAGGGATGTTGGCCCGTGGGTTTACCCATACTTAGGCCCACTTTTGTATGTATAAAATAGATGCATAGGCGATGTATGTAGGGGGTGATAAGTTGGATCTATGTGATCGAAGAGTTGTAAGTAAGCTAAGTGTTGGTAATGATTGTAAGTTCTCCGTGCATATTGTAAGGGGCTAAGGGAAAGATATTATAGAAGGCTTTGTGCTTTAGCACAAGGAATAAGGATCTAGCGATATGTGCAGATCTTCTGTCCTGTGCGAAGTAAGGATTATTGAAGCTCTGTGTTGTAACTACTTGACCGAAATAATAAATAAGAAGACTTTGTGGATGTAGCCCCAGGGTGGGGGTGAACCACGGTAACTCTATGTGTTGTGCTTTGTGCTTCAACCCGATGTATGCCTTGATGTGTTTAGATAGTTATGATTTGTGCTTATGAGTTATGAATGAATATTAAGTATGATATATAAGATGCTTAGTGCTTGATCTGCTGAAGTTAAGCCATCATTTTGTGGTTGAGTGCCGAATCACCTTAGATCTAAGTACATATTGCGATGCTCTGTGCTATATGTGAAGTGTTGAATAGTGATGGATAATCTGTATTAGGTGATTGCTAAGCGTTATAATCATAGATTTGTGTCCAATCTAATTTTGCAGACATCTGAGTCCTGCAACCACCCTACCTCTACCTCGGGTGAGACTTCATCTACTTCGCATGTGTTGCCAAAAGGGCCGGTAGTTAGGGATTTGTTGGTGTGCTCTTCAGTGTTGAACCATGGGTCTGCCCTGTTCCAACACAATTTTCATCGAAACCTTCATAAGAGATCTAGCTAAAGTAAGTACAAACAAAATTTATCAAGAAAGGATGAGAGATTCAATATGGAAGAATGAGAAAATATATTCACACTACTCCAATGAGCTAATAAATGATGATCATTGTGATACAATGAATGAGTGGAATACACTCATATATAGGGAAAAAAAATCCATAATTAATAAAAGAAATCAAACATTTATCTTTCCTTAGGAATGCATGCATGCATAATAGTGATTCTCTAAATAGAAAGTCTAAAATAAAACTAGTCATTTAACTTCCACTAAATTAGTGTGTCGAAAATAGAAATTTCTCCAAAAATGGAATGGAAAAGCAAGGCATGGCATGACATGGAAAGTGAATGCAAGGTAATGCAAGCGAAGGAAAGGCATGGCAAGGTAAGGCAATTAAAGGAAAGGCAAGGCAAGGAAAGGAAAGACAAGGCAAGGAAAATAAAGGCAAGGCAAGGAAAGGCGTGACAATGTAAGGCAGGTGAAGGTAATGTAAGACAACATAAGGAAAGTGAATGAAAGGCATGGCAAGGTAAGGAAAGTAAAATAAAGAAGAGGCAAGGAAATGAAAGGAAAGGAAAGGAAAGGAAAGTGAAGGAAAGTCATGGAAAGGTAAGGCAAGGAAAGGGATGGTATGGCATGACATGGCATGTGAAGGAAAGGAAAGTCATGGCATGGCAAGGAAAGGTGTAATGTCCCCAGCCACCAAACAGGTTGGGCAATGTCACTCCTCATAATGTCTCTCTTATCTCTGATACCAATTTGTGACGTCCCTAGCCACCAAACAACAAGGCAATGCCACTCCTCAGAATGTCTTTCTTATCTCTAATACCAATTTGTGGCAGCCCCGACCACCCAGGTCAGGCCATGTAACACCACCAATAGACTCCTAGGCTCTAATAATAGGTTAATTTTTAATCCTAGAGTACATATATATTACATGAATTTATAATGAAATAAAAGGCAATAAAATATACTACTATTATACTAACTCATGCGAAATTGATCGTAAATCATACATGCAACGAAAACACATGATAACATTGTAAGAATCACATAGATGCACAATAGAAATCATTAAACACATAATTGATACTTATCTTTGGATTGTGAAGACCATTGACTTTGTGTAGACCTTCCACGAACCTCCCAACCTTAAGCCACACTGCTCATCACTCTCAGCTATGGGTCACCCCCGAGATGGGACTAAACTCCACTGGGAAAGGGATTCCTAGGCTTGGCAAGGCTAACAGGAATGTCACACAATTCAACAGGAAGGATTCTCTCAGGATCCACTTATGAACATTGCGCACGACTCTCATTCTCCACATTTATGTCCCACCCCAAGAGTATATAACTTCATTGTCACACAATTCATCACCTGCTCCACCTCCCTTCTGGGGCTTCAGCAACAGACCGGATAGGAACACTTAGAGATCTATAGCTATTACTAGACTCCCTCTAGGAGAATTCACTTCCTCAGCACACTCTCTCACATGGAGAGAGTTTCTCACAAGCCTGACAACCTGCCTCTTCAATCTATGGGCTTGATAACCCACCTTTGCAAACCACAGGCCTGACAACCTGTTTCTTCTATCCAGCTCCTAAGACAATGGGTAGGGGTGAAGGAAACAAATGAACTTGGGTAAGGCATAGTACGACTCAAAAAAATACCAATGCATGCAAGTTATAGAGGTTCACGATGGCCATGGGTTCAAAAATGGCTGAAATGGTCGGTTGTGTGCTTTCTCAATGTGTGAGTGAACTTGTTAGGATAAAGGTGGTTGATTGGTCAGAGAATGACGAGAATGGTGAGAGCGTGAGAGCCAACTGTGTGTCCCTAAACCTCCCTAATTCCCCCCCCCCCCGGAGAGTTTGAGAGCCAACTGTGTGTCCCTAAACCTCCCTAATTCCAAACACAAAACAATAATAATTCCCACTTAAAGTTACATGTGTCTGAGTTAACACATGTCGCTCATGAAGCAAATTCCTTTCCATTTGGAAGTCATTCCTTGTTCCAAAAGGAACTTAGGATATAATCATATCCTTCTATCAACATTTAGAATAAGAATAAATTATTCTTGGACTTAATCTCTTAAGCTTATTCCCTATTTCCAGCCTCTCAGCCCCCTCTCCCTTACCCAAACTAGTGGAGATTAGTCCCCCATACTCTTTCTTCATGGTCGGTCTACATGCAACGGTGTTTTTATATTAATAATACAAATATTTACATGTACAAAACAGGCTCATGGCCTTTAACACCTAGGCTCCCTAGCCTAATAAACACATAAGCATATAAACTTATAATTTCTTGGCTCACTAGCCTACAAAACATGTTACAATTCATAAATACAATCAGTACTCGTCCTTGGGGATATTACAATCCCCTCCCCATATTTTTTCATTGTCCTTAGTGTAACTTATTTACACAACATCAGTAAGATTTTCAAAATCTTCAAAGAGATGTGGGTATTTTGCCCGCATAGCATATTCATGATCCCATGTCACCTCCTCAGGACCGTACCAGGTCCACTAGACCTTTACAAGCCCTGTGGCTCGATTCCGGAGCTGCTTGCTCTTTCGGTCCAATATGCACACCAGGTGCACTTGCAAGGTGCCTTCTTGCTCCACCTGAATCACATTCCAATCAATCACATGATTAGGATCAGGTATACACTTCTTGAGCAATGAAACATGAAATACATTATGAACAGTCATGGATGCAGGCAATGCAAGCATATAAGCAATTGGTCCAATCCTTTCTAGGATTTCAAATGGTCCAGAATATCCAGCTTCCAACTTGGAACAGTTTCCCAGCTTCAGGGAACTTCTATCGGCTTTTACTTTCAAGAAAACATGATCACCCACTTTAAACTCCCTGTGGGTTCTGTTCTTATCAGCATAACTTTTCTTCCTGTCTTGGGAAACCTTCAAATTCTACTTAATCTTCAGCATTTTCTCTTCCATTTCCTTGAGAAACTCTAGCCCAATCATTGCCCTATCAATTGGGTTGTCCCAACTTACTCAGGTGTTTCACTTTCTGCCATAAAGTGCTTTAAATGGGCTCATCTTTAGTGATGCTTGATACCCATTGTTGTAAGAAAATTCTACCAAGTGTAGATAATCCTCCCATTTAGATGGTTTGTCCATCACATAAATCCTTATAATGTCTTCTATCACTTGGTTCACCCTTTTTGTTTTCCCATCAGACTCAGGATGATAGGCTGTGTTGAAGTTCAGGTTCATTATGAATCCCTTGAATAACCCTCTCCAAAACTTTGAGGTAAATTTTGAGTCTCTGTCAGACACAATTGTCTTGGGTATGCCATGCAATCATGCTACTTCCCTCAGATAGATATCAACAACATTAGCTTCCTTTTGAGTAGTTTTCAATGGAATAAAATGGGTAGCTTTAGTAAGCTTATCCACCACCACCATGATGGAATCATGTTGCTTGTTTTTTCTGGGTAATCCTATGATGAAATCCATTGTCACCACTTCCCACTTCCACTCAAAAATGGGTAATGGATGTAGTAATAAAGATGGGTGTCTATGCTCAACCTTGACCCTTTGACATTCTAAGCATTTAGCTATGTATTCAACAATTTCCTTCTTCCTACCTGGCCAATAATATTGGCTCTTGACTGCTGAAACTATTTTATGATATCCTAGGAATCCTGCATAAGGCACATTATACATTTGTTTTAAAATTGCACTCCTCAATTCCAGAGAATTGGGTACATAGACTCTATTTTTGTATCGAAGGATTCCACCAATTCCTACTTCATAATCCTCGACCTTCTACTGCATTTTACCTTGATACAATTTTGTTACCAATTCCATGTACTGCAAATTTACTTTTGCAGCCTCAGAAATTCTTCCTTTAAGATTCATCTGATACATGCTAATGGTTCTAGCATGCAGTTCATGCACTCTCCTACTGAGTGCGTCAACCACTTTGTTCTCCTTTCCTTTGATGTGACGGATATCAAAGTCATACTCATAGAGGAATTCCAACCATATACTCTACCTAGCATTCAAGGTAGGCTGATCAAACAAATACTTTAGACCATTATGGTATGTCCTCAGCTCAAACCTCTTTCCCATGAGGTAGTGCCTCCACTTCTTCAAGGTGTGCACTATGGCTATGATTCGGATTATTTTCGACACGAAATGAGAGCGGATATGTAATAAAGAAATGCATAGAGATATCGTGGATATCCAATAATATAACATAAATGTATCAGAGATGCAACCATAAACACAGAGATATAGTAATACACAATTTTCTATTAATGAGTGAAAATGTACAAAGACTATAAAATATAGAGTGAAAGACTCGCTAGAATGGTGGCAACTTATCTCTGAGAAGAGATGTGACAGCTACTCACATCCGTGAGAAGATGATTTTTTTACAATGATTCTCTAAGGGCCTTTTTAACATAAGGAAAATCCAAAACCCTAACCCCAGAAGATGAAAATCCAAAAGTTTTGCAGGCCCCGATGGGGGTAGTCGATACATCAACTTCCCAAGGGAGTAACTTTTGCATACAATCTCCGTTTAGGGCACTCGAAACACCATTAGAAATATCTATCTGAGGAGTACAACTTTTGTGTGAGCAACATCGAACTTAGTTTCAAGTTGGTCCCCATTTTCCCAAAAAAAGTCGTTTAGGGCCTCAAAACGGCTCCGGAAATTCAGGACCTGAAAAACTGCTAAAAATAGTAAATTACCAAAATTGCCAGAAAACCGTTTTGAGCCAGTTGGAAAAGGTGGGTGGTCACCGATATCCACCTGGATCAGGCTGCCAAATCCAAATCATGAGTGTCATAGATAATTTCATTCTCTTTCAACTTCCTTGATTCATAACATATAACAAACCCATTTTGACTGAGTACTCCACCCAGTCCTTCTTTACATGCATCTGTGCATGCAATGAAGTCTTCATTCGGATCTTTGATCTTCATAATTGGAGAACTAGTTAACAGTTGCTTCAATTGCTAGAAAATCTTTTCACATTCTTCTGTCCATTGAAATTTCTTCCCCTTCCTTTGCAAGGAAGTGATGGGGTGAGCTATTCTTGAAAACCCTACAATGAACCTTATGTAATAGCCAGCTAGACCCATGAAGGATATGACTTATGTCAGATTATTTTGTGCTGACCATTCTCTAATGGCTTCTATCTTTTCAGGGTCCACTGCTATCCCATCCTCAGATATTATATGCCCCAAATAGTGAATTATGTTTTGATCAAATGAGCACTTGCTCAATTTGGCATACAACTGATGCTCCCTTAGCACTTGCAACACCATCCTCAAATGATGCTTATGCTCTTATTTCAACTTGGAATATACAAGAATGTCATCCAGAAAAACAATGACAAACTTGTCTAAATATTCCCGAAAACACCATTCATTAAGAACATAAAAACAACTGGTGCATTTGACAACCCGAATGGCACCACTGTGAAATCATAATGAACATACCTTGTCTCGAAGGTGATCTTGCTGATATATTCCTTTTTAATCCTTACCTGATGATATCCTGACCTGAGATCTATCTTTGAAAACATCTTTGCATCCTTCAATTGATCAAAGAGATCATCAATCCTTGGAAGAGGATACTTGTTCTTTATAGTTACTTTATTCAACTATCTAAATTTGATGCACAATCTCAATGTCTGATCTTTCTTCTTCACAAACAAGACTAGGGCACCCCAAGGTGACACACTTGGGCATGTATACCCCTTCTTCAGAAGTTCTTCAAGTTGCATTTGCAGTTCTTTCAACTCTAGTGTACTCATTCTATAGGGAGTCTTCGACACCGAAGCTAATCCATGCATCATATTTATAGAGAAATCAATATCTCTTTTAGGGGATAGTATTGGAATCTCCTCAAACACATCCCCAAACTCCTTTAATACTGCATGATCTTCAATATTTGAAACCTTACCTATAGTTGTTTCTTTCATATGAGCTGCAAATATCTGGAAGACCTTCCTATAACACTTCTTCAGTTGTATTTCTGAGATTTATCTGACAGTAACTTCCATGGGAATTCCTTGGACTACTCTCTGATTTCCTTCCTCATCCAAGAAAGTAAATTCCTTATTATGATAGTCTAGTATGGCATGGTGTTGGTCCAACCAATCCATACCAATCAGGCAGTCATATGATCTCAAAGGCAAGATGTTCAAATCTACCTTGGTACATAGTCCATTCATGCCCACTAGACATGATTTAACCAACTCGACAACTTTCCTCTTGACTCTTGTAGCTAGTTGTACCAACCAAGATTTCCCATTCTTTATTCTTGGAAAAATAAATCTTTCCACTACCTTAGGGTCTATATAGCTATGACTAGCCCCCGAATCAATTAAAATAGTAAAGGTATGGTTATTGATCATACCTTCAACTTTAATCGTGTGACTGAAACTCATATTTCTTGTTGTCCAGGGCTGCATAGATCCTTGGTATTCTACTACCCATGTCCTCCCTTGTTTCTACTTTATGAACATTGTGGACAACTCTCACTTTGTCACTTCTGTGAGGGAAATATTTATACTTGTGATCCCCTTTACAACCCCAACATTGCATAGGTGGTTTTCTTAGCCTTTTTCCACCTACTTCATCTATCCTGGGATCTCTAAACAATGGTTGTCTTTGAGGATTATTCCTGAAAAAGGGTGGCTTGTTCCCCTTCTTCCTTTATTCCCTCTTAAAATTCTTCTTGTCTTCCCAAGCTCTTTGGAACGTAGGATTTCCTTTATGTTGATCATATAATCATTTCTCTCTCCTTATGGTTTCTTCCATAGTTTTAGGATCATCATATTGGATCTTCTCACTAAGGAAAGTTGGAAATCCACTCAAATATCATTGGATTTTGACAATCTCATCTTTGATGAAAGGGACATACTTCAACAACTCTAGGAATATTCTTTCATATTCATCTATAGTCATGCTGTCCAATTTGAGTTCAAAGAACTCTTTTGCCTTTCTATCATAGTATCTCTTAGTCAAGTATTTATTTTCAAATTGTTTCTTGAATTCCATCTAGGTAACATTCTTCTCTTTGATATGTTGTACTTACACACGTTGGTCCCACCACATGGGTGTCTTTCCTTTCATTTGATACATTAAAATTATTCCTTTTGCATGAGAGGAGTAATTCTGCAGTTGGAAATATTTCCTCATGCCAAGAAGCCATGTCTCGGCATATTCCTCCTTCTGGTGCTCTCCATCAAATGTAGGAGGTTTAATCTTGTTCATTTCACCCTTCGATTCATCCACTCTAGATCTCGTATGCTTTCTGGTAGGAGATGGGCTTGACCTATTGTGTGCCCTCCTTTTGGAGTGTCCTTGGGAGTGATGATGGTGCCTGCCAACACTCCTTGATTTTCTCTTCTCATTAGGGGACTTGTGACTTCCTGATTTATTGGAGTCACTCTCCTTATCCAATTTCTTTTCTATTATTTTCAGGCTTTGTATCAACTCTATGTTGAATTCTCCCTATTGTTCCCTAGATTTCATGAGCTTTTTGTTATCTACTCAGTGATTCTGGACATCTTTCTGCAACCTTTCAATGATTTTCATCATGTTTCCTTCCTTATCTATCTCTTCTTCATGCCCATTGGATTTCGATCCTTCAACTCCCATATGGACATCCATTCCTCTAAATTCATTTTCCAAATTGTAAGCACCACATGCCTTCCCCATTCCTCTGCACTATGTGACAATTCAGTTCGGTTATGACATTCGTTAACTCTGCAAAATGTGCAGTCAACCGAGTTTTGTCAAGCTATTAGACTTTAATAATTTTCCAGAATAAACCAATCTAATTCAACAAAATAATATCATATTCCATTTTCTATAAGTCTTGGTCGGTCAAGAAACCTTCGGGCTTCAATCTCTAAGTCCAGTTCTGTTATGAAACAAATTTTGGGAGCTAGCCCCTTTTCTTCAACCCTTTGTTTGCATGTGACCATGACTGTGACCCAACGCTTATGATTTGGGTGCTTATCTGAAGCTCTAAAACTCCAGGCTCTAGGCTTCATAGGTTTCCATTTTTCCACGCGTCCCAACATCATAGAAAAATAAATTGTGGAATGCAAGAAGGAAAACAGATCTATGGTCAACCTTCCTTCATGCACCATTTCTTCTGGATTGTCGAGTCTCTAAAATTCACGATCTGGTGCCATGCATCCACTGGGGCCCATGGTTTTCGTGCTCGAACTAATAAATGCTGAAAAATTCACATCAAATTTAGTACTTTTCAAATTGTGGGGACATGGGTTGGCGATTTTGGAGTAACCCACCAATCGTTCTGCAATTTTCCCCACGCTGACACGTACCCCATCTAGAAAACCGTGGTTTGGATTGTGGAACTGCCTTACATAATTATCATCCATGCAACTTCGATCTCCACAATGCCTCCTGACCCTCAATCTTGATAGATCGTGACCAAAGTTAATGTGGGCCCAATCCAGCTAACTTCTTCGTCATGATTAACTACCTTGTGCCACCATCAAGAGTGCCACTCAATAGGACACACGAAGCTGACACGTGATCCAATTAGGTGGGTGAAATATGTCACATTCTAACTACATTTCCATCTTACCAAGGTTATTAACTCATTGAAATGTGACACCCATCCCATGTGTCCACATCATCCCTAGTGGTGTTAGTAGGCCACGTCACTCCGAGACTTTGGCTTCGGGAGATTTCACCTTAGCATACCCCATTTCTCCTGAACGTCGAATTCCCAAACAAGTCGGTCTTCTGACACGTGTCTCCTTCGACGAAACGGTCCAGATTAACTTTGGACTTTGGGACTTCGAAAATTCCCACTCTATTCACACCTTGCTTCTCCCAAATTTTGTATTCCATAAAAAGATAACTTGTCGACATGTGTTCCTTTCTTGGATCGACGGACAGGAAATAAACGAAGTTTGCTCTGTCTTCTATACACATGACTGAGAGTTGTGACCTCAGCTTAACATTTGGGTGCTTATCTCACTTTGCAAGATCATCAGTTGTGCCTTAAGGAACTATGAATATCAACACCCAAGAGTGATTGTGGGACCTCAACTTGCTCATGCTTTAATTTCCTTCTCGATCTTCGCAATGCAAAGATGCTCACCCGTAGTGGGATCGATATCCACTGTTGATATGTTGATCTAGCAAGATCAATGATCCTGAGGGATTGCAGAGTCTCAACTTAATCTCACTTTAATATCCTTCCTGATCTCCACATTCACTCACCACCATCGATCTCCCTTCAATGAGATCTAATGGTCATGACTTACTCTTTGCTTGATCTGACGGCTCAACTTCAAACCTTGCGGTTCCAAACCCCCCAGTTACTACAGTTTCTTTTCTCTGCTATCTTTCTCAAATCGTTATACCTTCAAAGCTTCCAAACATGGCTGAGGTGCTCTCTTGGCACTCTATAATGCTCTGAAATTCAAATTTTGTCCTTCTCAACAACAATTTGCTCTGATATTTTGATTCCATAACGACTTATACGGCCTAATTCAGGATCAGTGTCGAAAACTAGGCTTTGAACTTCAATTTTGTCCATTTGGACAACAATTCTTTTCTGAAACTTTTTCTTCAACTTCCACTAACATCGCTCATCCAGAATTAGTGTTGAAAGCATGGCTCTAATACGAATTTGCAACGTCCCCAGCCACCAAATAGGCCGAGCAACGTCACCCCTTGAAATGTCTCTCTTAGCTCTGATACCAATTTGTGACATCCCTAGCCACCAAAAAACAAGGAAATGTCACTCCTCATAATGTCTCTCTTATCTATGATACCAATTTGTGGCAGCCCCGATCACCCAGGTCGGGCCATGTAACACCACCAGTAGAATACTAGGCTCTGATAGCAGGTTAATTGTTCATCTCGAAGTACATATATATTACATGCATTTCTAATGAAATAAAAGGAAATAAAATATACTACTATTATACTAACTCATGTGAAATTGACCGTAAATCATACATGCAATGAAAACACATGATAACATTGTAAGAATCAGAGACATGCACAATAGACATCATTAAACACATAATTGATACTTGTTGGCACAAGGCAGACCTAGGGTTCAGATCTAACATCACACCAACAAGCACTAACTACTGGCCCTTTTGGAAACACCTGTGAAGAAGATGCAGTCTCACCCAAAGTAGAAATAGGAGGTTGCAGGACACATGTGTCTACAACCAGAGGAAATGCAAGTGGATCCAAGGCAACACCACACAATGACCTAGTTATTCTTTATCTCCTTTAAGCCTATTGTGTGAGCTATATCTCAGATCTAACACAATAATGCAATAACAGAATAACAAAAGTAAAGACCACAACATGAACCACTGAGACACAAAATATATGTGGTTTACCCTCTCCCTAGGGCTACGTCCACATAACTGCATTTTTTGATATTATAAGAAAACATACAGTTCTTATATGCGCTCTTAGCTTGTAGATCTATCTCTCCTTCTCTTCTTCTCTCCCCTCCCTACGCACCTAGCTATAGGGTTGATCTTTGCACCCATATGAAGATCTTACAATACCAGAAGGCTCTCACACTGAACACTTCTCTCTCACACAACAATATAACAATAATGATAAACTCTCAACCAACTTAGTACCAACCCATCCCAGGTCCTCTAGACCTTTATTTATACATTACAATAACTCTCTGACAACCTTAGGCCGAAACCTAGGTGTCAAAACCCTAAGTACCAAAACCCTAGGTCAACTTGACCCGCATTTTCAGGGCTTCGCCAGCCTGCCTTTCCTCCTTTCCCACGAGGTGCTCCAAAGCATCCAATGGTATATTTTTCCACTTGTTGAGTTGTACATGATCCATCTTCCTTGCTTATCTGTTCCCCTTGATCTTCTCGTACAATGAATTTCTTTCTCTTACTTCGCTCCTTCATTTCTGCTCCTTTGGCCACTTCGATCCATTCTCAGTCAATGTGTCTTCCACGCAGTTTAGACTTCGTCTTTTCTCTTCCTTCTTCTTTTATTTATTTCTAAATCCATAACCGAGGGCCAACAAACCCCCAACACTCACATGTGACTCGTCCCGAGGAATTGTAGGTCTGAACCTTCTATTTTTCTTTGATTTTAGACTGTGTAGAGTAGCCTGTGATTTCTTCTCTATCCTTCCCCACTATGTGCAGACTGTCTTTTCTGTGCCTGGTACCCAGTTTAAACTACACCTGTTACTTATACCCTTCTCCTTCTTCTTTTACTAAGAACTGCGAGGCAACTGGTTTTCATAGTACAATTTCAACCGACTCATGTTCACTAAACCTTCCTTCCATTCTCCATTTAAAGTCTTCAACTGCGCAGCTCCTCCTTCTGTAACATAGGCAACCTCATAAGGCCCAAGCCAATGTGTCTTGAACTTCCCTGGATGCTCCATGAACTTGTTATCATATACCAATACCATATCTCCTTATTTGAATGATTTGTTCTTGATCTGTCTATCGTGATAGGCCTTTTCTCTTTCCTTCTATACCTGCTGATGAAATCCTGCAATAAAATTGTCTTCTTCTAGTTCAACCAATTGTGCGAGCCTCTGTTGAACAAAACTAGTGTCATCCATATCTGTAAAGGATGTAATTCTTAGACTAGGGACCAAATATTCCATAGGTACAACTGCTTCAAGACCATAAACCAACTTAAAGGGAGTCTACATTGTTAGCTTCTTGCAAGTAGTTCTATACGCCCATAACACTGATGGTACTCTCAGATCCCAATCATCTCTATTCACACTGCAAATATTAGTCAACGTTGTTTCCAAGATCTTATTGAAGGCTTCGACTGTACCATTCACTTGTGGATGGTATGGAGTGCTCTTCTGATGATGAACTGCAAATTCCTGTGTCGAAGCTTCAATAGTCTTATTAATAAAATCTATGCCTTGATCACTCATAAGGATCTTTAGGCATCCAAACCTAGTTATGATATCATCAAATATGAACCATGTAGCCGTAGTTTCACTACATTCCTTAACTGCTCTTGCTTCTTCCCATCTGGTCAAATACTATGTTGCAGTGATTATGTATCGTGCTCCTGTACGCTTTCCTGGTGGGTTGATAGGTCCCACGAAATCAATGGCCCATTTCTTGAATTCCTGTAAGCTTAGATATGGTGATAAAGGCATATCATATCTTCTAGAAGGTTTTCCAACTCATTGGCATACATCACAGGCTTTTTAGTAACCCTTCACATCTTTGTGTACAATGGGCCATGAGAGGTCAGCTCTAAGAATCTTCTGCGCTATTGTTTTTCCTGCATAGTGTCCTCCTGTGATTCCTTCATGTGCTTCTACTAGAATCAGTGGACTCTCTGCCTCCATAACACATCTCCTCAAGATCTCATCAGGTCCCATCTTATATAGTTGTCCAGCTATGAGTGAAAAATCTGCAACACGAACTACCAGCTGTTTCTTTTGAATAATTGTATATTCGCGAGGTGCCATCCCTGTAGATAGGAACTGGACTATCTCGGTGAAGTGATCATCAACCTTTATAATGGCCAACAACTATGCATCTGATAGTGTATCCACCAGACTATTAGGTTCCTCTCCATGATCTAACCTAGACAAGTGATTAGGTCCCTTGTTCATTCTCCCTGGCTTGACCACAATCTCAAAATCATATTCCTGGAATAGCAGTAGCCATATGCATATTATTCCCCCCAAAAATCGCTTGTTGACTAGGTATTTCAACGTAGAGTGATCAGTGAACATCTTAAAGTGTCCTCCCAACAAGTAGTTATGAAATTTCTGCAACGCGTACACCATAGCTAACCCTTCTCTTTCAGTAGTAGTGTAATTTATCTCAGCTGTTGAGATCTTCCTGCTAGAAAAGGATAATGGTTGGTCAATATCTCTTGCTCCTGGTTGTGATAGAACTTCTCCTAATGCAATAGATGATGCATCTACATGCACATGAAATTCCTTACTCCAATCCGGGAAAACTAGAATAGGCACAGTAACCATTTTTTGTTTCAGTGTGTCGAACCTCTGCTAGCATTCTTTTGTCCATTGAAACTGACAATATTTATTTAACAACTTCTCCATTGGTGTTGTTATCTGTGCATATCCCTTAATGAACTTCCTGTAGTATCTTGTATGTCCCAGCGCACTGCACAGTTGTCTAACATAAGTAGGAGGGGGTAGATCTACAATAATGGAAATTTTGGATGGATCTACCAGGAACCCTTGCTTACACACAATATGGCCTAGAAGCACTCCAAATGGTGAAAAGAATATGCACTTCTTCAGGTTGAGGGAAATATGGCATTGCCTGCACTTATCCAACATTAGTCTTAAACATTCAATATGATTTTGCAATAAGATAAAAATAGTCCAATCATCAAAATATGCTTCCAAAACTTTATGTAAAAACTCCTTGAATGCTTCGACCACCACCCTAGAAAATATGGTTGGTGCATTCTTCAATCCGAAAGGCATCACTGTGTACTGGTACGATCCACATTTTGTTGCAAATGTGGTCTTATGGAGATCTTCCTTGGCAATCCTGATCTGGTGATAACTTGAAAATTTGTCTATGAAGGAGTAAACTTTCTATCCTCCCACATTATCTAACACTTCATCAGTAAATGGTGTAGGGAATGGATCATGTAAGAATGCATCATTCAGTTTCCTCAAGTCTACATAGATTCTTATCTCTCATGTTTTCTTATCTTGAACCACCATAGGGCTAATCCATTTTGACTCGTCAACAGGTTCTATGATTCCTACTTCCAACATTCTATCTAGCTCAATCTTGACTTTCTGTTTATACTTAGGATTCAATCTGTAGGGTCTCTGCTTGACTGGTCTTGCATCTAGTTTCAAGGGGATCTTCATTTCTCCCATGGGCCCTTTAGTTCCCTTCATATCAGTGAACTTGGTTGGAAACAAGTCCTGGTATTCATGCAGTAATTCAATGATCTTGTCAATAGTGGCATCATCCCAATAATCTCCAACATTTGCAAGCTTAGGTTCTTGTTTTGTTCCAATGTTGACCTTCTTGATTTTAATTGGTTTTCCAATAAAAGGGAGTTCAACTCCCGGTCATTCTATGTCTCTCTGTCCTTCTATTTTTGTGATGTTCACATTCCTAGGATCATCGTCTTTATCAACATTGATATTGTAACAACCTTGCAATTTCTGAAGAGGTGCAGTCCATTCATCCTCTTCTTTCTCAACATAGAGGTTAGGTGCCTCCTCAAAGACTTTCTGTCTGACAACCTATAAAGCTTGATCCACTATGGGAAACTAACCTTCAAATAAAAATGTAGCTACAAAGTTCTAAGTCATATCGTGCCAATCTGCAGTGGTGAGGCGCAGCTCTGCTTGAAGATACCAATTTATAGGGGTTGTATCCAAAGTGTTAGTGAATTTATGCACTCATTTCTCTTGAGGAATGTTGCTCCAAGCCTCCTCACAACTTCGCACATGGTGCTTCAGGTATCTTTGACCTGTGTATCTAACCTCGCAATCTTCTACTTGTTCTGAAAAGCACACTGTCATCAAAGTGCGACATTGGACCTAGTCCACAATGTTCTTTTTGTGTGTCCCCCACCATCTTGTTGGAGTTTCTTTCAAGGCTTCATCCAGTGCCAACATCCTCTGTTGTACTGGTGCAATTTCTTCAAATTCCAATAAAAAAAATTCTAAATGATTTAAACCATCAAAGGTGGGAAAATTACTTACTTTTGTGCCAATCCAACGAACTTCCCTGGTCAATCTAGCACATATCCTTGTAGAGACTTCGTACATTTTGTTCTGCCAATTCTCTAGTGCTTCTTTAGAGTCTGATGAACATGCGTTGTCACTTCGCCAGCTTAAATTCCCATCTGTTGTAGGATTAATGTAATCTTGTTGTCTTGTTGTCAATTTATATATATTCTCTATTTCATAAGAACGATCTTCTTCTCTAATGGGTTTTGTATATATGTGACCTTCATCGGGATCAAGAGGTGAAATGACCCTAAGGCCATCACCTTCAAATGTCATTCTTCTTTTCTTTAAGTCAGCCATAGTAGAATTATTAAAAGCCCAATCAATTCCTAACATCACAGGATAAGGACAACTATCATCAACTATCTCAATCACCTCGAAGTTTGAAAACATCCTTACCTAGTCGATGTCCATAGGGACATGCTTCAGTCTCCCAAAGGGGCTTACTGCCTATTGATTGGCCATCCTGAGCCTGATAGGGGAGTAAATCAACTTAGGTTTTCCCATGAGTGCCAGGTCTGCTTCATCATAACATTGACTTTTGATCCTAAGTCGAGGACCACATAATCTATATCATAATATCCAATCTGAGCATTAAGGTATAGTTCCTTATTTGTCCTTCTCTTTCTAGATACTTGATGTACTACTCTATTTAGCAGGGGATCTATCCTGCCTATCTCATACTGTCTGATCAAATTATGTATCTCTTGTACAACTCTTTCATTCTTAATCAAATTAATGAAAGTACATAATAATTCCATGAGCTTGCTTACCTCTTTTCCTTCTCCGGGTGAAGAAAATCGATCGAATGCCAGAGGCATTCCAAATTCTCTCATTTCTGGGTGTGCCTTTGATGAAGAATCCTGATCTATTCCAAATTCTTTTCTTGTCTCCTCAAATGTTTTCTTTTCTTTCCTTGGATCAAACACTTGTGTCTTCTCTATAGCTCTTCTAACCCTGGATTCTTTTGTAGTCTTTCCTGGGGTCACTCTGTCTTCTCCTGTAACAATGCCTCCTCTAGTTATAAAAGTGACTCTAGGATCCTCTCTGTGAGGCTTTGCTGAGATTAATTGTACTTGTTGGTTACCTTCTCGTCTCTCCTGAAGTTTGGCTAACAACACAGGACAATCTTCAATAACATGTTCAAATGAGTTGCAGTAGCTACAAGTGGTACAAGGGTTTTGAAAATACCTTGCTAAGTGTCCTGGATGTGCGCATTTGTAACAAATGATCTGACCTCAACCTCGACCTATGCCTCCTCCTCGTCCTCTTCCTCTAAATCCACTATGAGGGTTGAAGTTTCCTCTTCCTGGAGAGTTAAACTGTGCAATATTTCCTTCCTGTTGTACTTCGCTTGAATCCTATATGTGTCTCTTGATATTTCATGCAAGAGGTCATAGGCCCTACAATCCTTCTCATCATGCCCCACAGATTTATAGAATGTGCAGTTAAAATTTGTAGGTGTCTGGACATATTTTCGCATGTAATAGCATTCACCAGGGCGATGTATATTTCTACATACCTTGCACTAGGGTAGGGTAACCTGCTTCAAAGGGATTGGAGCTCCAGAGTCCAAGTACTCATGAAATAGGGGACAATGCTCCTTATCATGGCCCTTTGATTTGCATCTGATACACTAGATGTCTTCTCTTTTATCTTTTACTTTGTCTTTCTTCATATCTTTGACCTGCAGAGATAAGCTAGTTAGCTGACTCAAAATTTGACTCATACCTGAGATGAATTCTCCCATAGGATCTTATTCTAATTTCATGGCAATCTCCAATACCTCAGCCTGTGAAGTGATCTTCTGTTGCATTAGAGGTACTCTGATGTGTGGCAAGAGGACAACAATGAACCATTCTTTATTTTGTTCATCTGTAATCTGAAAACTCAAATGGCCTGTCAAGGTCTTAAACCTATGATCAAACTCCCACACTGATTCAGCTACTCTCTGCTTGATTTCTTTCAGTTCTGTAATGCACTGCAACTCTAACTTGGGTTTATTGAATTTGAAAATCAATGCAGTCTTAATGACATTCAGTGGTTTAGGTTGTGCAACTCCTTGGACAAATTTCATGTACCATCTCAGTGTGCGATCTCTTAGGGTAGTACTAAAATGATCTCTCTTAACAGCTTCGTCACTGACTTGCTTAATACTTCATACAACTTCGCATAAGAACCAATGTTGATCAGGATCTTCAAATCTGTCTCCCCTAAAGGTGGGTAACCTCATCTCATCTTCCATAGATATTCCTAGGTTTCTTGACTGAGTATGTACTGAACTACTGGTAATAGTTCTCTGAGTTCCTTATAACTCTGACTACTCTAGTTACTTAATGTTGCTAAAACAACAAGAGGAGTAATAGTACTTACTTCAATAGTCTGCACAGTTCCTGAAGTTTTTGATTCTTCTTGGCGAGGTTCTGCGGTCTTCTCTTCCTCTGGCCCAATGGACCCTGAATGTTCCTCGGTCAATAGCTCTTCTTATTCTCCAATGTAGAACCCTTTATCTTGTGCAAGTGTCTCATGGCTTTGCTCAAACAGGTTCACCAGAGGAGCCTCTCTGAAGGTCCTCCCACTGCACGTATGGCCAACCTCTGTGTCGTTGTCGCTGTCTGAGTTCTTGAACATTAGCTTTTCAATCTGATCAATTACTGTATCTTCAATATGTTCTTCTCATGCAATAACCTCTTGATATTCAACTTCAAGAAGTGTACAAATTTTCCTCCAGGCCCCTTAAAGAAATATCTTTCCACTTGGCTATACGACTCAACTCTGTCAATGGAAAAATTGGTGATGTACCCTCCAATAGTACTATCGAACCAGTTATCTACTGCTCTCAAAACGACGTTATCAACTCTCTTTACCTTCTTTATCAACACTGGCATCCAAACCACAGGTGATCTAGATCATATCTCAAAATGGGTATCTGCTGATCTGGCTAACCACTCGTATAGCTCCTTATGAATTTCTCTAAAGAAAATCTCGTGTATATCAGTAAAGATATACATTCCCAACCAATCCTCTGTACTAATATTAGGGTTCTTGTTCTGGGCTTCAGTGAAGTCCTTTTATGTATCTTCTATCCACTTTTGAATCTCTGTCTTCGATGGGAACCACCTTGACATTCCCTCAAGAATATCTCGGTCCTAGAAATGGAACCATTTGTTGGCATAGGATAGACCTAGGGTTCAGCTCTAACAATGCACCAACAAGCCCTAACTACTGGCCCTTTCAACAACACCTGTGAAGTAGATTTAGTCTCACCCGAAGTAGCAATAGGGTGTTGTAGGACACAGGTGTCTACAACCAGAGGAAATGCAAGTGGATCCAAGGCAACACCACACAACAACCTAGTTATTCTTTATCCCGTTTAAGACTACTACACGAGCTATATCTCAGATCTAACACAATAATGAAATAAAAAAATAACAGAATAAAATAAGTAAAGAACACAACATCAACCACTGAGACAAAAAATATACGTGGTTCACCCTCTCCCTAGGGCTACATCCATAGAACTGCGTTTCTTGATATTATATGAAAACATACAATTCTTATTTTCACTCTTAGCTTTCATATCTCTCTCTCCTTCTATTCTTCTCTCCCCTCCTTGCACACCCAGCTGCAGGGTTGATCTTCACACCCAGCTAAATATATTACAATACCAGAAGGCTCTCATGCTCAACACTTCTCTCTCACACAACAATATAACAATAATGATAAACTCTCAACCAACTTAGTACCAACCCATCCCAAGTCCTCTAGACCTTTATTTGTACATTATAATAACTCTCTGACAACCTTAGGCTGAAACCTAGGTGTCAAAACCCGAAGTACCAAAACCCTAGGTCAACTTGACCTGCATTTTCAGGGCTTTTCCAGCTTGTATTTCCTTCTTTCCCACGAGGTGCTCCAAAGCATCCAATGGTGGATTTTTCTGCTTGTTGAGTTGTCCACAATCCATCTTCCTTACTGATCTTTTCCCCTCGATCTTCTCGTCCAACGAATTGCTTTCTCTTACTTCGCTCCTTCTTTTCTACTCCTTTGTCTACTTCGACCCATTCTCAGTCAATCTGTCTTCCGTGCAATTCAGACTTCATATTTTCTCTTCCTTCTTCTTTTCTTTATTTCTTAATCCATAACCAAGGGCCAACAGGTCCCCAACACTCACATGTGACTCATCTCGAGGCACTATAGGTCTGAACCTTCTATTTTTCTTCGATTTCAGACTACGCGGAGCAACCTGTGCTTTCTGCTCTATCCTTCCCCACTTTGTGCAGACTATCTTTTCTATGTCTAGTACTCAGTTTCAACTTCACCTAGTACCTAGACCCTTCTCCTTCTTCTTTTACTGAGAGATGCGAGGCAGCTGGTTGTCATAGTACAATTTCAACTAGCTCTCATTCACTAAACGTTCCTTCCATTCTCCATGTAAAGTCTTCAACTATGCAACTCCTCCTTTTGTAACATAGGAAACCTCATACGGCCCAAGCCAATGTGTCTTGAACTTCCCTGGATGATTCATGAACTTACTATCATATACCAATACCATATCTCCTTGTTTGAATTCTTTGTTCTTCATGTGTCCGTCGTGATAGGCCTTTTCTCTTTCCTTCTATACCTACTGATGAAATCCTGCAAAAAACCCACCTTCTTCTAGTTCAACCAACTGCGTGAGCCTCTGTTGAACAACACCAGTGTCATCCATATCTGTAAAGGCTACAATTCTTTGTCACACAGTTCATCGACTACTCCACCTCCCTTTCGAGGCTTCAACAACAGGCCAAACATAAAATCGCATAGCTCTGTAGCTATTACTGGATTCCCTCCAGGAGAATTCACTTCCTCAGCACTCTCTCTCACCTGGAGAGAGTTGCTCACATGCATGGCAACCTGCCTCTTCAATCTACGAACCTGACAACCCACCTTTGTAAACCAAAGTCCTAACAACTTGTTTATTCTATCTATATCCTAAGACAACGGGTAGGGGTGAAGGCAACAACAGAACTCGAGTAAGGCAGAGTATGGATCAGAAAAATACCAGTGCACGTAAGTTATATAGGTTCACGATGGCCACGGGTTTAACAATGGTGGAAATGGTTGGCTGTGTGGTTTCTCAGTGCATGAGTGAACTTGTCAGGATAAAGGTGGCCGACTAGTCAGAGAATGGTGAGAGAGTGAGAACCAACTATGTGTCCCTGAAGCTCCTTGAGTCTCCCCCCCAAACAATAATAATTCTCACTTAAAACTGCATGTGCCTGACCTGACACATGTTTCTCATGAAGAACGTTCCTTTCCATTTGGAATTCATTCCCTCTTCCAAAAGGAACTTAGGATATAATCATATCCTTCTATCAACATTTAGAATAATAATAAATTATTCATGTACTTAATCTCTTAAGCTTAGTCCCTATTTCCATCCTCTCAGCCCCCTCTCCCTTACCCACCCTAGTGGAGCTTAGTCCCCCATACTCTTTCTTTGTGGTCGGTCTACACACAATGATGTTTTTATATTAATAATACAAATATTTACATGTACAAAACAGGCTCCTGGCCTTTAACACCTAGGCTCTCCGGCCTAATAAACACATAATCCTATCAGCTTATAATTGCTTGGTTCACCAGCCTAGAAAACATGTTACAATTCATAAATACAATCGGGGCTCGTCCTTGGGGATATTACAAAAGGTATGGCATGGAAAGGAAAAGAAAGGCATGGAATGACATGGAAAGGCATTGCATGGCATGGAAAGTGAAGGAAAGGAAAGGCATGGCATGGAAAGCCAAGGAAAGTGAAGGCAAGGAAAGGCAAGGTAAGGAAAATGAAGGCAAGGTGTTGGGGTAAGAAAAAGGTATAAATATTCTCCTTGTTACTTTGGTTTATGATATATTATTTGCTGAATTTTCTATTAGTTTGAAATAATTAGGGAAGAAAATGATTAAAAAGATTTTGAAAATAATATTAAAAGATATTAGATATTTTCTAAACTTTGGTTTGAATTGCTTTGATTTTATGCAGAAATGGACAATTGTTGTTAATTAAGGATAATCAAGAATATCATGAAGATGCACAAACCATTGAAGATTAAATAAATCAGGCACAAAAGTGTTCAAAGGAAGATCTACTTTTATCTTGCAATCTTCATAAATAGTAAAAGAAATCCTGAGGATCACTCGATCCTCAAGATATCTTAATTTAATTTCTTATTGTAATATATAAGGAAGAATGAACGATAGAGAGAGACACAAGAATTTTGATCTACTAAATTGTTGATACTATGTACAACAACACGGTTGTAAATGACATATCAATTATGGAATTAATGGAAGTTTCAAACGTTTTGACCATTTCTGTGTGTTATCACATAAAGTTGTCAAAGGGTCACAGGACGACCAAGACCATGGTCTGCACAGAAGCATCCAAATGAAGTGTTCAAAAGTAGCCCATTTCGGGTTGAAAATACAAGCAACAAACAGGTTCATTTTTTAATGGCAAAGATCCCCTTTGAAGTTCTTATTAGCGGCCCCCGAGCATTCAAAATTATAAAGTTGCACGAGGTCTAGCACCAGTCAGAAGCCCCAGAGTTGCAGATCAAGTGCCACACATCCCTTCGGATCGAATGGTCAATATTTTCTTCGGGAATCCAGGCTTCGAGAGTTTCAACATCTCGACTCTCGGTTTCGTCTGAAGCGCTTTCTCCCGGAGTTAAATATCAAGCACCACATGTCCCTCCAAATCATATGGTCA
>SNQJ01S0044504.1:46284-72164 GCA_010110895.2 Picea sitchensis | reverse complement strand
AATATTTTCTTCGGGAATCCAGGCTTCGAGAGTTTCAACATCTCGACTCTCGGTTTCGTCTGAAGCGCTTTCTCCCGGAGTTAAATATCAAGCACCACATGTCCCTCCAAATCATATGGTCATTAGTTACTTCGGGATTTCAGTCTCTAAAAGTTTCAACATCTCCACTCCTGATTTCTTCCGAAGTGTTTTCACCTGAAGTCCACCGATCTCTACCACGTGTCCACCCAAATCCAACAGTGGTAGTTCACTTCAAGAGTTCGGGCTTCGGGAGTTTCGAGGTTTCCCTTCTCACTTTCCTCCGAACTGATTTTTCCCGAAGTTACAAATATCTGCCACACATCCTTTCATATCGGACGGCCATGATTCAATTCAGGAGTTTGGGCTTCGGGAGTTTCGAAGCTTCCTTTCTCACTTTCCTCCAAACTACTTTTGCTCGAAGTTGTAGATCTCTGCCACATGTTCTTCCAGATTGGAAGGTCATCATTAACTTCGAGAATTCGGGCTTCATGATTTTCAACTTCCTCGCTCCTGTCTTCCTCTGAAGCATTTTCTCTCAGAATCCACTGATCTCTGTCACATGTCCTCATTGAATCAACGGTCGTTGTTCACTTCAAAGCTTCAGCATTCATTTCAAGTCGCAACATATCTCCGGGCCCATATTTATGTTATCTCTACATGAAGACCCCTCTCGAGCTCTGAAGTCCAACGTATGTGGCATCCGTCAATGCAGACATGTGGCACCCTTATCAGTCATGACACATGTCATCCATCTAGCGCTAACACATGGCACTCATTTCAAGAATTTTTGGACGTGTCTTCAGCAAATTTTTGAGTGACACATGTCACCCTTCCATCCATGACACATCAGCATAGTGGCGTTAAGCCTCCACATCATATCATCCTCTGGTAAGTGTTATTGTTCAATGCCAAAATTAGTGCCATCTCAAAGCGTGGTTAGAAGGATCCTAGGGTTGGCAGGCAAATAAACTTCAACGGTGGCAGTAAATTCAGCAGGAGAGCATAGATCGCAAATTGCGACCAGATCAATGACCATGTTTCATTGTAGGGTCACAACTTGCTCGAGCATTAAAATTATTAAGCGGTCCTACAATCGAAACCGTAGTATATTAAAAGAGCAACGTGGCGGAAGGTGGTGAATTGCGGGCTCAAAAGCAATGTGAATCTAAACCACCTTTGATGGTCCTGCAATCACGTGCTTATAAGACGTCCAATCCAAGAGCAGCGCATGGCTGCCCCCTAGACATTAATCCTCATTTCAATCCTGAGAAAAAATAGTTAATGAAAATGGAGTGGTGGTTGAAACCTCGACTCACTCCATAAATAGAAGGCATGGAAGGATCTAGTCGTGGAGACAGAACGATCATCCCGAGGTACCCTTATGGAAGGTTTTTCATGCATACCCATGATGAGATGAGTTTTCATCTGACAGGAGGGTACACACACAGTCTGATAGAAGAAGGCGCAGAAGAAAGGCTTTGAATGCAGTGGCCCGATCACGCTTCTGGTAGTCATGAATTGATCTAAGTATAAATCGAGGAGTTAAATATTTTGTTAGGGTCATCAACTGGTTGAGAAGAGCTCCCTATTTTGTAATATTTTGATGCCTGATTTGCTCTCTGGTTATGTATCAAACTTGAGACTTTCGCATTAATAGAAGTCAGCTTCTCTCATCTCTTTGTAAAAACTGTGCTAAAACACTTGGGCATGGAGGATCCAATCGAGGGTTGTAGTTCTATTGTAATGTAGGTTTGATTGCAGTATTGTTGTGACCAGTTTTAGTCAGCTTCCTTGTTATCCTATTTCCCCTTACGTTGAAAGGCTCAGGCATGGAGGATCCAATCGAGTTGTTGTAATTGCATGATAATGTAGGCTCGATTAGTATGCTACTGTGACATATTTCATTGTCTGAAACTTGAGTTCAAGAGTGCTCTTGAGCCTAAGTTTTTCTTCACCAAGCTTCTTGAAATTCGAATTCCCATAGAATTCTTGTTCACCTCTCTCAATAATTCTTCCTTCTGCTCACACTTAAACTCAAATCACTAACTGAAGTTAATGAGGCCCTCACTTCCCTGTGCATTTCTTGTCCAGTTTCTGTGTTAAAATCATTCTTGTACTGAGTTTTGTCCATTTGACCTCTACTCACAAAACCAACATACACCAAACATTCTGATGGGTACTGGGCTTGCCCTCTTGCAGTCTGAGGGTGACTCTCAGTTCTAACACTGTGTACTAAGTTCTTCATAACAATATCTTTTGAATACTGTGGGCCCAGTAAATAGGAGCTACTGTCTTATCTGTAATTTTATCGATTCTGTTATGATTTTGTGATTTGATATCTCCTTCAACAGTTAGAATAGATTCATTGATGTGTTGTTTCTATTATGAATTGGTTGTGTTATTTCATTCGTAGAGAGTAGATTATCGATTGTTGTTCCAATACCGATTGATGTCAATTTATCACTTGTGGATTCTTTTCATTAAGTTTGCATTTGTTGTTCCTTTCATTAAATTCACATTTGTTGTTCCTTTCATTAAATTCACATTTTTGTTGTTCCTTCTTAAATCTCAGTAGACTGTTGTTCCTTTCAAATATGTTAATTAATCACTATCCTTTGAGAGATTGATTCATTAGCATTTTTGTAGATTAAATTGTCGTTTCTTGGATAGATGAATGAGTTCATTAATTAATTGATGTTTTGTTTCATGGTGTGTTATTGCTTAGAATATATTTCCTATTGATCGAGTTATTAGTTTCAAAGTTTGTAGTTAATGTGTGAAGAACTTGATTATTACAGTAATTTAGATAGACCCAGATTTTCTATAACTAAACTATCTACACAATTCAAACCTCTACAACTTATCTACATAGACTTTGCTGACAATATTGAGAGAAAAGATGAACCCTCAGTTGATAAAATTAATGTTAGACTAAGTTTTTTTGTAGGACATCTTTAGAGCCCAACACAAGGCATGTAAGGTAAGGCAAGTGAATGCAAGGAAAGGAAAGGTAAGGCAAGGTAAGGCAAGGGAAGTTAAGATAAGTGAAGGCATGCCATGGAAAGGTAAGGCAAGGAAAGGCAAGGAAATGAAATGCATGGCATGGGATGTGAAGGAAAGGCAATGCATGGCATGGAAAGGAAAGGAAATACAATGCAAGGCAAGGCATGGAAAGGCAAGCCATGGAATGACATGGCATGGAAACTGAAGGAAAGGCAAGTCATGGCATGGGAAGGAAAGCATGGAAAGACAAGGCATGAAAACCAATAATCAGTGCCTCTCTAAAAAACATGTCAACCAATAATCAGTGCTCCATTCATCATCTATCAGGGAAACCACTGTGTATATGTGCCCTAAAAAAAATGGAATGCTAACATGTGAGTCCACTAAATAACAAAAGAATAAAACATTGATTTTAGTTATTCAAAATTTAATAGAAGGTTTCAACGAACCTGGCAGTACGAGATCTGAGACATGATCATAATAAACTGACTATGGATTTTAGCCTAAGATGTTATGGGATTCAAGCGCCAAGATTCAATTGCTTAGGTGTTAGCGCTTGCATGAGGAGTAGGTCTCATTAGGAGAAGAAAGATTGGGCGTTAAAGATAAAGGAGCTAACGAATGGAGGTTGGAAAAATGTTCTAACATGTGATCATGTAAAGGAGAATAAGAACCTAGTAGTGAGCACTGAAATATAGTATTGATAGTTAGACTGTTTTGGAATAGAGAAGTCTATAATCTGTTAGAGGAAGAATTTGGGCCCATGACAAAATATTTTTAGAGTAGTCTTGATTAGATCTGTAGCAAATACATTTTAAGACTCTACATATGTGGGTTACATGTCGGGAGTTCATCACAAATAATACAATTTATTTTGGAAACTAATGATATTTGATTGATTCAAAGAACAAAATGACATGTATGAAAATCAAGAACAGAAAAGAAGAATCTAGCAACATATTAAAAACAAGCCTCAATCAACCATGAGTTAAATTTGTGAGAAGTTAAGTGAAATGAATACAATATTTAATAGAAAAATGTTCAAATGTTCTTTTCAAAGTAGTTGATTATAAAAAAATTCTAGTTTTCATATCATAGTTCTCATATCTGGGAACCTAGATCTTACCTCCAGGCAAGATGGTACAATAACTCTGAACAATAAAAGTTTGACCAAACGTTTTGTTGCATTGTATCCCATCAAATCAAAAGAGGTTCAAGAAATCCCACAAGGAAAGTTTTGATCTCCATTGATTGCTTCTGTTGAGTATTTCCTTTAAGTTTTCCTCTAAATCCCCTTCCCAATATAGTTGAATGTGCTCTAAGAGATATGGAGATAATGTCAATCCTTTCTTCTCCAGCAATGAGAAAAGTGACAAAGAAGCCTACACACACATCACAGAAGCACAAAAACATTTCTTTGGGTCAAAGGTAGACATCAACAACAAGGTAATTTTCTTCTTGACAATGGATTATTATCGTAAGCATCAAGCAATTTCCTCCATTAAAACCCTCGAAAGAGTGGCCAAGAACTACATAATACCTTATCTAACCCAATGTTCATCCCAATAAGTTGAGATTTAAGCATTCTCTAAACCCTCATTCAACCCTCTACATGCGTGATCCATTCACCAGTGGTATTTTGTTGGCATTCCTTGGATATGTCACCAAAAGAATGACTTCCTCTATGTTACCAGACCTGCCCGAAGCCTGAACACACAATATTAATGAAAATCAAAACTTCCTCCCTATTATAAAACCCACCCAAATCCAAATGAAGCCAAATCACAAATTCCTCCTGTTATCAAACCCGCTCAAAGATTAAAAATGAAGGCACGAAAAAGGAACAATAAACCAAATCTTCCCAACCTTTGATAGCATAGTTTGGAATTCGATTTTTTTTTAATCATTTAATATAATAAGTCAAATAAGAAATAAGAGGAATACAAAAACAAATTATAATAAGGAAAATGGAACATATGACATGTATTGTAAGGACATGTATTGTTTTTTTCCAAGAGTGAAAAAATATGGATATTCTTGCAAGGACATGTATTGTTTTTTTCCAAAAAAGTATGAGAGGACAATAATATTATTTTATTAAAAAGTGGGAAAGACGATTTATTATGAGTAGTTTATGTTTTGGTTTTAGTATTCCATGGTTAAATCTAGATTTCCATCCACCATTCAAAATGTGCCAACTCACCATCTTTAACTCAACTAATGTCAAGTCATCCTCAGGGGATGATGTCATCCTTTGAATTGTTATTGCCTCTTATAAAGTAGATTTTGGTGGTACATTTTCTATTTTGAGGCCCTTTTTATACCTCAAAATTCCCTTAATGCAATAGAAATCCTACACATTTTATTTATAATGATTATTTTTGGGCTTACCATTATGCATTTGCAGAGAAAAATTACCACTTTCATGGAAGATATGAATGTAGAGGGGTTGTTCAATTCTATTATCTTTGATTGGGATGAAGAGCCTCTATGCTCTACAATATACATTCTATCAATAATGATAGTGAAAATATTCCAAGAAGTTTATATGTGAAAATATATGAGAATAAGGAGACAATGTCTAAATTGGGTTCTAGAGTATGGGGGCATGCAGATGTTGCTCACATTGAACGAAGCTCAGGACCAGGAATGTCTTGAAGCTACTAAAAAATATGGGGTAGATCCATTTTTTTATAATAATTTTTTTGTGTCTAAAATTCCCACAAATCATTACCTATCACTCAAATTCAGATTTCTTTCAAAGTTGATAAGAGAACACTTCTATGAAAATGATTTGAAAATGAGTTTCTACCTGCTTGGATTAAAGTTTCGTATATTTATATTATCAAGAGATATCAGAGACTTCTCAGAGTGTTTTCCAATTCAGGAAATAATAATAAAAATTAATTAAAGGAGAATTCATGTCCTCCTACCTCTAATGCAAGTATTTTGTATCTTCCCTCAATTGTATATGATATTGGCTTCAAATATGAAGAAATGCAAAAAGATTGTTCAATATGTGGGGAGTATATTGAGGCTTGTGATGTAGTAAGATACTTTCCTTGCACCCTGTAACATACCCGACCCCTTAAGCACCTTATAAGGGACAGGGTGTCAAAACATTTCTTTTTCCCAACTACTTCATCTTTCCAATTAAACCATGTAGATTGATTATGCTCATCGAGAGATTCCCAACAACTGTAACCATTCTCAATTCTAATATTTGGATCAAAAGTTTCAACCTTCCAAAGTTTTCGATCTCTTCACATTAATTCCTCCACAATGCCATGTGGCCTCCACATGGCACCCTGCTACACATGTCATCCCATGTGGTGTAGATGTGGAATATTCCATGTCATTTCTAGACCCACACCTTGTCGATCTTCCAAAGAACATCTCACATTGCTATCAAAACCTTATTATGGGAGTGCTTCCACTTTGGACTACACTGCACACTCCAAAAATTGAGTTTGAAGACATCCACCTCTGATGGATTGGATGGTCCTGGTGATACGATAATCTACAACTCTTTCTACATAAGAATCCTTAACTTGCATGACATTTTAACAATCTTCCCCATTCTCAACTTAATCACGTCGGTGGATCCCATGATAGATCGATGATTGTCATGCATTGCATCCACTCTCTGATCGGTGGTCTAGATCAATCCTCTGAGTACTCCTCCTCCAGCACTACGACCCACTCCGGCTGGCACCCTCTCCGATGAACGAATAAGATCTATCACAGGAATATCCAAGGGATAGGATTTAACCACCTGTCCCAAGGGATAACATCAGTAGGGTTTACAAATTATGGGTTGCCCCATGTTCTTCTCTAGACATGACGACACCCCTCATCATCTCGATGTAACTCCCCCTTATCCTCGCTTAAGAGAAAAATCTATGTGGCAGTCAAGATGGCACCCCAACTCTTCCACCTGGCTTGACACATGGCACTTAGGCCACATCACTTTTCACCCCCTCAAAGTGATAAAACACATTTCCATGTGGCACAATAGCCACCTGACACATGGACCCTCCATGTGGACTGTCATGGAATACACATCATCATCAATCACTGGCACATCCTTCCAGGTACTGACACTTGTACTTTGTGAAATGGGTGGCTGATTTCATCCTTGCCATCATGATGTCACCTTCCTCCTAACCTCGTCTAAATCAGACCCATAAATATCAACGATCAAGATTACTTTCAGCTAGGCTCCGATGGATGGTAAATTTTTCTTCTTGGAGTCTTCCTATCGAAGTTCTCTAACATCCTTTCCCCATAATTATCCTATGAATACACACTCCAACAAAAATTCATGATCCTACGACACCAACTCCAACCAATGATCACGATTAAAGAACCTTTCCAAAGGCTTGGACTCGACAGGGTCCCACCCCCTATTACCTCAACCAATTACAGGTCGCCACATGTCTTCCTCACACACGTAGGCTATTTCCATCATCGTGATGTCAGCATCATGTCACCCCTCCTCTCGATCATGTCTAAGGGTTTTCACATCGATCGACGACTGATATTACATCTCATTTGTTCTCCAATCAATAGTTTGAATCATTTAGATCCATTATCCAATGGATCCAATGGTTGTTAAGAATACGGACCCTTTGCAATCTCACATATGTGAGAATCCATGATCGATGGCCAGGATCAAATATCCATACCGAATCGATGACTGTGATTCATCTGAGGGAAAGCATGAGATTTCTCAAGTTCATCAGTACAATTTTGGACTTAGTGGCTCCGAACTTCTTCTAGGAAAAGTCTAAGGCTTACCAGGACTTCAAGGAAACTACAATTCTTATTCAAGTAGGCTAACGTTTTCTCTCTTAGACATTTAACTAAGAATTTCAAAATATGAACAGTCCATACCTATACAAAGTATTTCCATCCCAAGCTGAACCACATCAATCCATAATTCCAGTCCCGATATCAATGATTTTACATAAATTTGCATGTGCACAAAAATGTGCAGTTCTAGGCAGTCATAGAAACAATATGCTTAGGAATATATATGACTGCAATAACCATGACAAGGATGCATAATTACATTTTTTTTTTCAATTTAACAACAGACATACAGTTCTGAACAATCTATCAGTAAAATATCAAGGTTAGCTACAACAGTAGTAACCCATGATAGAAAGTACACAATTATAATCCATGTTCAATTCTAACAACCTATGCACACACGCATAATTATATCCACAAGTATTTATGTCTGTAACATATAATTTCCTTATTTGAATGATCCCGACAACAAATATTCCAGGATAATCACAACAGTAAAAACCATAACACCATTTACATATCACAGCTTCTATACAAGTTTAGCAACAAGTATTATGATTATAATTAACACAACAAATACCCATAATAGAAAACATGAACATTTGCACGGTATGTATCCAATACAGAATCACATAAATATTATTACAATAATTTAAACAAATACATGATGGGAACTTATCTGGTATAAATATCTACCAACTACATGTAGACTTCCAACTTTCCTCCCAACCTTAGAATTTGTTGCTTATAACTCAACAATGGGTCACGCCTGAGCTGGGCATAAACTCCACTTGGGAAAATGGATTTATATCCTAGGCTAAGTCTGCTAAACAAAATTAATGTTCAGATTTGAGTGCCAAATCCAGCCAACTACAATCCCTCATTCCCCACATGCCTGTCCCACCCCAGAAAGTGTGCCCTTTATCTGCTCGATAGTCCTTTGACTACCCCACCTCCCTTTCAAGAATTTAGCAATAGGCGAGACAAAAAGTCTTCAAGCCCTCTAGTTTCAATTGTCACTTCGGGGAAACAACTCCTAACAATTCTCTCACCTAGAGAGAATTATTACGGGCCTGATAACCCTCCTCTTTGACAACATATAGGCATGACAACCCACCTCTTCAGCAACACATGGGCTTGACAACCCGCCTCTTCAGCTTAATTTTCCACAAAACCACCCCAATGCTTCCTCACTACAAAAAATGGTGATGAAAATAGGGAACAATGGTGGTAGCAGAGAGTCATCCTCTCCACTCCCCGTGAGAATGGTAGATATCATGGGAAAAATGTGCTAAGTTCCCCGATTATATTTTCATGTTCATGAGATGACACTTGTCACCTCCTAAACCTCTCTTGCACCCACTTTGTGGTTCATTCCCTTTCTTTAGGAACTTAGGATAACTATATGTATTCTATCAAGTAGCTTTAGGAATATTATTAAAATATTCCCTTGTCCTAAGCCCCCTAGGCTTAGCCACTTTCCTATACTCTTAGCCCCTTTTCCCTTTCTAGTGGAGTTTATCCCTCTTACTCCATTGTCAGGTCGGTCTACAATAGTGGTGTGATTTTATTAATATCCAATTGTGATTACATAATACATAGGATAGGACTACAGGCCCTTTTAGCATTTGGATCAACATCCTATTTACTACACAGGCACTCTGGCCTCAAAGTATCGTGAGTCACTAGGCTATATGTTTAATTACAAATGGGGTCAACTAGGGGTATTGCATTCCCCTCCCCCTTATTTATGAAATGTCCTCAATGCATTATATACATTGTATATTTAAAAATTTCTTAAAAAATATCCGAGCTTTTGTTATTGAAGCTTGTTATCTTTCTGATCTTGTCTTCATATTTCAGCTATAAGTATTTTCCCTCTTTTCCACAAAGCTCCTTCAATAAGTATTCAGCTCACTAGAATATTCTTTTGTTGCTTCTTCCTTGTTTCACTCTCCCTTTTAGACTTAGGCATCCCTTCACTGATACATGGTCCTTCAGTGATCCATATTTCCCAGGATTTCACACACAAGAAGAGTGCCAACTTATTAACAGACCCCCACTAAGGTTCTGCAATTATAGGGCTCTAGTGTCCCCAACTATAGGTCCTTTTACCAAACATTCTAGATTTAATAAATATTATCTCATCTGTAATACATACATATAGTCATCAAGAGTCAATATTATAAACTTATATTTAGAAATTCAAATTTATTTCCTAAGGAAAATTCAACTTTTCCCAAAATATTAAATTCCACGTCATATTTTCTTAGTTGTTGCAACATCATGCATCAATATTCATTATGGCTTCCAATAGTGCCTTATTTGGGACTACTTCCCTGCATTAATTCTTCCTTGCACTCAACCAAAAACATGGTAAGTATATCATTGACATCATACTTTTATTGTATTATTTATAGGAACTCTCAAGGTGAATTTAGAATTTTCCAAAACTAGCAATCCAATCACATCTATCAAACTATTAATTTACACAAACTTATAATTGTATGCATATATGTTATCAACAATCCAACTTTTCCTTATCATAATTATTTTTATCACTATGTTCCCTCAACAAACAATTCCATGTAGTTTGTCCTTATGTGACTACTTCAATCTACAATTCTCTTCTTACAATACCTAACAGTTTATGAATGTTAACAACCTCAAGACTTAGTCACGATCTCAACATCTCAGCTGTTGGCATGATCATTTGTAAAAAATATATGGAATACATGCATTTCTAAAATCTATTCCATGAAGTCTTCAAGCATACATACTCTATGTTAGCATACATGAGTGAAAAATTACCATCTCTACAATATGCTTGAATGCAATTCTCCATGCATATCTATTCAATGCACTCTTGTATTTATTCCAAAAATCCTTGTCCTAAATCATGCATCCCATCATGATAATTAGACGGTCTGGCCCATGCCTCAACACATACTCCACTTACACTTCCCATTTCCTGCTCAACCGTTTGGTTACCTTCCTTTTCAACCTAGACACTACACCAAGAAGGTAAATCCATGGTGCTCTTTAGTGTTAGATAAAAGGTTGCAGTTCAGACACTAATATAATAGAAAGTTACTTGGACACCTGTGTGGCACTATAGCCTTTCTGAATCCAATCATGTTATGGGTTCATACATGAATAACTTGGTTGGAATTCACTTCTATAATAGGATCATACCCCTTGATTTCTTTGGTTATTAATCCATAACCAATAGATTATGTCTTATTATTGTGTCATATAAATCTATGTAAAAACTAACAGTTTCTACAACTATCCCAAGCCCCTAGCCTCAACCATTCAATATGGAATTCATTTTTTTTAATTCATTAAAATTATATAATAAAATATTTTATAAAATAAGCTCTGTATGAGGAAATGTTTTACCTAATTCCCTTCAACAAAATTGTAGCAATTAATCCTCCTCATTGTCCTCATATGGTTGGCTATCATCGATAACTTCATCAGTAATATTTTCAGTGGTCATAACCTATTTATTCCATATACAACATTAGACTATTATGAATCTACAACAAGCTATGTGCATTCTCAAACATTTCATCATGCATTGATGCATAGCTACATGTACTAAGAATGCATCATTAACATGCTTATAATTCATATGCATCTTGGCTTCTTCTGTTAAGTATGGCTGCCCAACATGCCATATTATGATTGTTGTTACAACACTAACAACATCCTATTTCTTCCCTTGCATCTCTATTTATTGTTCTTGATTGTTCTTGACTATCTTTGAGTTCTCTTGTAATTTTTTGTGCTCTTTCTATCACTATTGAGCACAATTTCCTTCCTCTTATGAGTATTTTTAAAGCCAATGATTTATGGCCAATTTTGTATTTCCCTCCATACATTATGTTGTTATCTAATCTTAAACATTCATCTATTACCTGGATCCCTCTGAACTAACATATATGAATGTATTACACATTCATCCATTCTCTCTTTTTGACCTCAGCCTTCAACACCCATAGATCTTCCTCGACCCAACTATTTTAGATGGTCCTTTCTAAGTTAATTCAGCCCTTATGTTTTCTTACACCAATCTATTTTCCTTTTGGCTTCATAGAGATCACTTTAGATTAGTTAGCATTATCCTTACCTTGTTCCCAATCTTGTTCGCCTTCATGACCTGTAAGATGCATTTGAACACTTTCATTACTCCACCTTGAATTGTACACTTGTATACAACATAATATAGGACTCCCAAAAATATTAGGTGTAATATCCCTAGGCCGAACCCAATTGTAAATGTAAATGCAAATGTACTTAAGCTAGTGAGTTGTTTGATATCATTTTGTATGCACCTTTCATGGCATAGTGTGTGCATGTACTACACAATAAAATGATGAAGTGTGCACATTCTAGGATACCGTGCGCAACATCTTAAGTGTGCACGATATGGAGTCCAGGGAGCCTTTGTGTATATGTTGTGATTTATGGGCTGGTGAGCCAGTTTTGTGATGATTAGGTCGGAGAGCCTAGATGTTAAAGGCCAATGAGCCTACTTTTGTATATGTCTCATCATTAATATAAAATACATCAATGCGCACAGACCGATCGCGATAAAAGAGTATGGGGGAATAAACTCCACTAGTTAGGGAAAGGGGGGGGATAAAAGTTAAGGAAAATGGGCTAAGCTAGGGAGCTTAAGACAAAAAATAATATTATATTAATATTCCTTAAAGTATAAAGTATGGATAATTATTTTATCCTAAGTTTTAAGGATGGTGACAAGTGGGCCAAAGTAGCTCCCAACATGAAAAGTGTCAAGTTGGGAACATGCATACATATAGTTTGGACTTAATTCATTTTTTGATTCCTTCAATCCTTCAGTCATCCATTCAATCATTCCATGATCATTCACTCACTCAGTCGATTGTCCTTTGTACCTTCATGTCACTGTACCTGAACCTGTATCCGTATCCATACCTGTTTTTGTACCTAGTTATCTTGGGAGCTAGACTGAAGAAGCGGGTTATCAGGTCCGTCGAATATTGAAGACGTGGGTTGTCAAGCCCGTGAGAAATCTCTCATGGTGAGAGAATTGTTGGGAATTGATTTCCAAAAGTGTTAAACTACAGCTACAGGTCTCTGAGACTTCTTGTCCGGCCTGTTACTGAAGCCCAGCAAGGAAGTGGGGCAACCGAAGGATTGTTGAGCAGAGAAGGGGCACACTTCCTGGGGTGGGACATGGATGTGGGGAATGAGGGACTATAGTTTGTTAGTTTGAGTTGGCACCAGTGACAGAGTCTTCCTGTTGTCTAAGATAGTTAGCCTGGTTAGGAATCCCTTTACCCGGGTGGAGTTTAGTCCCATCTCAGGGGTGACCCACTGCTAAGAGTGATGAATAGTGTGATCTAAGACTGGAAAGTTCGTGGAAGGTCTATACGTAGTTGGTGATATTCTTTCCAAGATAAGTGTCAATTGTGTGACAAATTACATGCATTATTATTATTTACGTGTTTATTTTTATGGTTTTATCCTATGTGTGGTTTATAACTATCTTTATATTTATGGGTATTGTCTGTATATGCTACATGTATATGTTTACCGTTATTTCAGTATGAATTCGTGCATTTATATAATTTATTTTTCTTTTTACATTTTATATATAAAGTTCTTCAAGAGTTCTGTGTGTATATGTTTTAGTTGCATGCAGTTCCAAAAAATTATGTGGCATAGCTCAGTTGGATGCTCGGTATGTTACATTATGTTGAGCAAAGAATAAAAGTGTTTTCTAGAGTAGCATGCCTCAACCTGGGTGGTTGGGGATGTTGCATCAGGTTCTTTCTAAGTTCAGGTACTTGCTTCACATATGTTAATGTTATTATAGAACCATCATACATTTTAATTTTGACACTACCAATCCCAACAATCTTACAAGAAATATCATTTCCCATAAAAAACAACTCCATCATGTATAGGTTGATATGTGGAAAACCAATGTTTATGTAAACACATATGATTTGATGTGCCAATCTAACAACCAATGTTGATCATGATGTGAAGCATTAGAAATAGACAGAACCTCATCAATCATACCTAAATCGGAAGTTGAACATGGTTTTGTTGCATTTGCTTCATTTACTTATTTTGTAGAGTCTTCTTTAGAGGCTTGTTGTCATTTCCATCAATCCTTCTTAAGATGTCTGAATTTTCCACAGTACCAACATTTAAGTTTACCCTTCCTCCCTCTTGATTTAGATATGGAAAAGCCTCTCTAATTCTACTCTTTATCTTTGGATCGCTCTGACCACCATTCCCTCATAATTTGAGGTTTCTTGATTGGATTTTCTCCTCATCTCCTCAGCCAACAAATCTCCCACAACAGTGTCATAATCAAGAACAAATTTTGAACTAAAGCTTATAGATGTAACTAAATGATCTCAACACCCAGGTAACAAACACAGTAGTGTCACTGCATTGTCTTCATCTTCGATTTTTACTTCCATACTATCCAATTGAATTATAAGGGTATTAAAGGTACTTAAATGATCAATGAATTTTGTACCTTCTTTAATTCACAAACCATACAACTTCCTCTCCAAATAGATTCTATTAGTCATGGAATTTGTCATGTAAAGTCCTTTCAATCTGGTCCACAAACCTATTGTTTTTCATCTCCTACTATATTAAACAAAAAATCATCTACAAGGCACAAACGTATAGTACTCAGTGCTATTGCATCCAGATTGTCCCATTCATCATTCGTCATGGTCGTTAGTTTCTTTGTCCTGACTGCCAAAGCTTTTTACAAACTGTGTTGCACAAGCAAATCCTTCATCTTGAGCTTCCATAGCTCAAAGTTGGTTTTTCCATTAAATTTTTCAACTTCAAATTTAGAACTTTTAACTTTAGCCATAGGGACAAAACCTCAACCGCTCACCAAACAAAAATTCCCCCTTCTCTCACACTCACCAGCCCAACAAATTATCCTTTCTCACACTTCACCAACCAAAAAATCCACTCCCTCTAAGCTTTACAGGGGGTGCCATTATGAGATTGGCGCTCCTCTAAGGCTTTCTAGAGGGTGCCAGTCTTGAGGTTGGTGCTCCTTTAGTGTGGAAGGGGAGCACCATTTTTTCAACTCTCCCTTCACCTAGATTTTGGTGCGCCAACGTGTGGAAAAATGGAACTTCGTAAGTGTGGGAGCGTTGACACTCCCTTCACCTAGATTTTGGTGCGCCAACGTGTGGAAAAATGGAACTTCGTAAGTGTGGGAGCGTTGACACTCCCCTAACACTTCCTAGGGAGCGTCAGTGTACAAAATATCATTGGATCAATGTCCTTTGCTCTCCAAAACGTCTAGGCAGACAAGTATGCCCCTCTATACTCAGACCCGCTCGCCTTCACCTGCCAAAACATGTCCAAAGGTTCTTTCACTCACAAAGATCTCCAAAATTCAATTTGCCTTCACCTATTGCACCCGCTACACTTTCTCTGATATCATTTGTTATACAACGAAAAATTAAATCACACATATTTAATTAGCAACAAATAAACAATATACAGACAAATGCAATCACACAAGAATGAACATTGGATTTACATGGTGAAACCCTTCACAAGGGAAACATCCACAAGGAAATGAAATTCAATTTTATTATGTTCAAGGGAGAATTACAACAACCAACTTGTACATCTGTCCAACCCCTCAACCCTGCGCATCTATCAGTCTATATGGATTACAACAGTTAGATGCAATAAATGTGCTACTAACCAAACATCTATGTTTAGTTGATTTGACTCAACTGAAGGCTAAATGTTAGAATCTGAAAAATCTCCCACATTCCATGTTGGGAAATTCGTTGGCATCATTCAACACTATCCTCATACTATCTAAGTACATTTTAATTCTATTTTAAGTTTCATGTGTGCTACAATGATTCAACTGCAAATAAAATATTAAGGCATTAAGGCCAAATAATATATTAAGACATTAAGGCCATACCGAGGAAAATAGAATATTCATCCGTTTTAAAAGGATCACTTTTTAAATATTCAATTCTAAATCATTTAAAAAAAAAATAGATAATGATATTAATTTTTTATTCTTCATTCTTAAAATAAGCATAATATATTATTAATTTTTAAATTTTAAATTTCAATTTTTATTTATTTAATTACATCGATAGGCATCCCTACTATTGGAATCGATGGATTAATCAACTTTTTAATTACAAAATCTGATCTAATGGCCATGAAATGAAGATGCTAGCATATTCTTCATCTTACACTCAAATCAATGAATGATATTGATCACATTAACTCCCTTGCATTTATGAATTTGTCTGTTCATGATGTTTACTTTTTCACTTTTACATAACATGATTAACAAATTACTACAATGAATTATCAATTGCCACTAATCATAATGTTTACTTTTTCACTTTTACATAACATGATTAACAAATTACTACAATGAATTATCAATTGCCACTAATCATAATGTTTACTTTTTCACTTTTACATAACATGATTAACAAATTACTACAATAAATTATCAATTGCCATTAATCATAATTTAGTAAATCCAAACAAAATTACTTCAATTTTAACATTTACTTTACCTCCAACATCAATTTATTCAATTTATGTGGCATTTCTTTACCTGGACATGGATGAGCGTGGAAATGGAGGACCGGGTGTCCTAAGGTGTTATTTTGGACTGTCGTTTTATATGTACCTGGACGTGGACGCACGTGGTAATCAAGGACCAGGTGAACCAACCACCATTTATAATACCACCATTTATAAAGAATTAATATATTACTTAGCTTCCCGTTTCAGATTTAACCTGGGTTTTTCATAATTATTTTTGAACTCATGGCCTTCCCCTATACATATATAGGAATCAAGTAGCTAAGCACCTCAATATGAAATTTCAGTTCTAGCGGATTAGGTGAAACGCAACCACTATCGTTTCATTAAAAAAATTGCCATTTCTTTAATTATTTAATTACCTGTTCATCGGAGCGTTCTCGTCCTCATGGGAGTGTTATCATCCTCTTGATAAATTTTAGTTCTATCGGATTAGGTGAAACGCAACCACTATTGTTTCATAAAAAAATTGTCATTTCTTTAATTATTTAATTACCTGTTCATCGGAGCGTTCTCATCCTCATCGGAGCGTTCAGACATATAGCCTAATTTCCAAGCTTCGAGCCCTCCAGGGTTTGGTGGTGCATTGCATTACATGTCGAAAGCCTGGGTGATATTGAGGTAAAGGATCCAAAAACCTAATTTCAAATATATGGTTTTCTCTCATCCTGTGGCGCGCATGGGGAAGTGTTTTGGTCGTGTGAATAGACATCTACTGAAAGTAACAATGAAAATGCGAGCTGAGAGAGTGAAGGATTTTTTTTTCGATATGTTAAATTACTGGGTATTCTTTGATCTGATAAATTACTGGGTATCAGTTTAATACAATTACAAGTAATATCTTTTCTTTTACACTCACGAGGTTAATCAACGCCTATGCAACGCAAGATTGGTGCCTGAGAATTTTTTTTTTGGCAGGTACAGGAGATTAGTACGACTTCGGAAATCTTGCAATCCCTTTTACCTATGGAGCGAAGGTACGGGCATCCTCCATAGCTCGAGACACAAACTCTCAATACAATTCCCATGTTGTTGGTAGTCAATTTGTATTATGATTTTTCTTATCTGGAAAGTTGGAATATCGTAGATCAGATCCAAATGTTCACTGCAAACTTTGCTTCTCAGCGCTTCTGAATTTGTCTTTTGGTTTCTGTAATGGCTTTGTAGATCAGTAGAGAAAAGTTGTGGGGGGCTCCATTGACTACAGCAAGATAATTGTAATGAAGTCTGATTGCATTTGGTAATTTGTGTTAAATATTACGGGAGACACATTTCCTTGTCAGTTCGGCATATTGGGAGGAGAAAAGCAGTGGTTTCCAAGACATTCTCTGTAAATGAAAGAAAGAAGAAATATTTGACAAACCGTGTAATTCATAAGCCTCTCGACGCTCAGAGGACCAGTTGAAGCCATCGTTAGCACATTGGAGCAGCCAAATCTCAACAAAGTGAAATCCCATATGATCCCTAATCTCTGTCCTAACTAATTGGTAAAGTGAGCATCGTTTACAGGCATGGCTACTGAAGCAATGAACGAGGTAATCTGGGATGTGAACAACTGGTCAAACAACTTGGTTGAAATCTAAACTTTCCATATGGTGAATCTTATTGTTTTCGAGGAAGAACATTTGCATTTTTACCAGTTGTTTTGATTGATAAACGTTAATTAATGCATAGGGAGACCAAAAGATGTCCTGGCATGGTTCATGCTCAGGATTTATATCATTCTCATTTCATATTAGATTAATGCTGAAATAGTCATTTCATCTTAGATTAATGGTGAAATAGTCAGGACAAACACGAAAGGATTAACTAGGTTGGCATCCTCTCAAACTCGAAAGGATTAACGAGGTTGGCATCCTATCACCCTCTGGATCAGCTGATGCATGTTATACTCTGAATAATAAAACATTAGGGTTTCTTTGTAATAGATTGTCAATCATAGTTCTTTTTAAGTTAGATGTATTTAAATCGCTATCTGTAGCATGAAGCTTCCCAATTTTCTAAACTTCGTCCTTATTTCCGATTGTATATAATAACATTTCAATCTTTGAGTATATTTAATGTGAGCTACAACATACTTTTCTTTTGTTTTCCCCTTTGTTTCATGTTCCGTAAAAAGAGATCTTATTGTCACAAGTTTTGTTTCATAGGTTTCGTTGGCAGTTCATTTGTTTCTCTGTTACAATCATTGGTTGGGTTTGCAATAAACATCGATGGACTTTGGGAGAGTCCTATTACAATAACAAATGAAAGGCCGTCTACATTGCAATTAATAACTATCAATATGAAAAAATATTTTCCGATCTAATATTTTCCAATTTTAATAGATGAAAGGTCGTCTACATTGCAATTAATAACTATGAATATGAAAAAAATATTTTCTTATCTTATATTTTCCGATTTTACAACGCATAATTCCATCAACTGTAGCGGGCCATGACGTAACTGATTTCATATATTTCAAAAGCGTTTCTACGGAAGAATGCGATCAAGGTTAAACAAATTTTCATTGTAACACAGTAGACTCTTCAGGGACATTTCATGAAAAAATTATAGACTTGTAATGGTTATATGGAAGTAAACATATTCCTCCCAACAAGGATTCAGATAATGAACTTGAAAAATGCGAAAAAGGAAGTCATCATTGTTGACTTGAAAAAATCGAAAACGGAAGCCAGCATTGTTGGGTTGTTGCATTGTTGGGTTGTTAAAACTAAAGTGTGCAAAACTTTGTTATCGGTCTTCTACTTGCATGCAAGTGCTGAAAAACCTGTTCAATTTGGTAGAAAAATAAATGTATAATTGTTTGACCTGTTAACTCTTTAAATGTTTAACTGTGCAACATGTTTACCTAATTATTTTTTCTGAAGCTCTCTTGACTCAAGAGATTTTTCTCTCTATATAAATACACATATATTTAGACTTAAATACACATATATTTAGATTTACATTAAGTCAAGTTATATGTAAAAAAAATAATTGCTCAGTTTTGCTCAATGATTTGCGTATCCTTTGAGAAGCATGGAAATTAAATGGAGAAATTGTTTATTAATATTAAGATTCGAAGTGTTACTTTTTATATCTTTTAATTTGGTGACCAACTCAGTTAGAAAACAATTGGGTATTGTAAATTTATAAAAATTAATGTATTCACATTTTATGGAAGATTTAAGTGCATAAGTCCTTAAGGTTGAGAGCTATGATTATCATAATCTTTTTATATATAAAAATAAATAAAGTGAAATTGTTTAAATTAATTAAGGTATTGAAGTATTGGTAAGTATGATGGGATAAATTATATGACAATTTGAAGATGTATTATTGGTTGAATCACATCATAATAATAATAGAAACAATACATATGATATGAAATTACTTATTTTATCATATATTTGTATTTTAGATTAAATAAAAAAATGCTACTAGATCATATATTTCATTCTAATATAAAATGAGATTACTTATTTTATCATATATTTGTATTTTAGATTAAATAAAAAAATGTGACTAGATTATATATTTCATTCTAATATGAAATGAGATTACTTATTTTATTATATATTTGTATTTTAGATTAAATAAAAAAATGTGACTAGATCATATATTTCATTCTAGATGAAACTAAATAATTCTATTTAGATTAAGTGTGGTTATGGTTTTAAAGAAATGTATGATTACATTTTAAATTGAGTATATTTATATATTTGTGAATGGGTTAGGTTATATGGTCTTAAAGAATGTAGATCACATTTTAAATTATATTTATATTTGTGAATAATTTAGATTATAGTTTAATGATAGGTTAAGGTTATATATATTGAATTGGTAAGATATGCATTATTATTTTAAAAGGAATTATTACTTGGTTATATAATTATGGTCATAGGTGTTTCCCTTATTATAATCTATGCCTTTTAATTACAAAATCTGATGCGATGGTCAGGAATTGAAGATGTTGACATATTCTTCATCATACACTCAAATTAATGAATGAGATTGTCAGCATTAACTCCCTTACATTTATGAATTCGTTCATTAATGATGTTTACTATTTCACTTTTACATTACATGATTAACGAATTACTACACTGAATTATCAATTGCCACAAATCATAATTAAGCAAATCCAAAGAAAGATTACTTCAATTTTAACATTTACCTCTTCAGTTTTAACATTTACCTTTGCTACTTGGCCAGTATTTTCTTTACCTATTGCATCTACCTCTTCAAGCATCCATTTACGTGTCATATCCTTGCTTTGTCTCTTTATTTATGCCACGTTTGGCCATCTCTCCAATACATGTATGGATCCCAAGTGTTATTTTTGACACGCGTTTCATATTTTCCTCGACGTGAATGCATGTCATAATGGAGGACCAACTATCCTAAAATGATTTTCTATTAATGTGATGATTTTTTTATTAATGTGATGAACGTAGCCTCATTTTCGCAAGAACATAGCCTCATCATCGTAATGTGAAGAACATAGCCTCGTCTCCGCAATGTGATGCATATATCTTGTTGTCATAATGTGACAATCAATGTCCTCTCATCACAATGTGATGAACATAGCCCCGACGTTGTGATAAATGCCATGATGTCGCAATGTGATGAACATAAGAAATGTATTCTCATCACATAGCCATACGACATATGATGAACATATGACATTTATGTTCATCACATAGCCACTTTTTACTTAAATTTCTTTTCATCACAATGTGATGAACATAGCCTCTTCATTGAAATATTCTCATCGTCGTCAATATGTGACAAACAATGTCCCATCATTGCAATGTTATGAACATATCCCCGCCATCGAAATGTGACGCAAATATCCATTCTTCATAATGTCATGTAAATATCTTGTCCTTGCAATGTGACAAATATGGCCCGATCGTCACATTGTGATGAGCATGCCCATATTGTGACAATGTGAGGAGCATAGCCTTATACGATTACCATAAAATGTGACGAACATAACAATGTTGTCACAATGTGAAAAACATAAATATGGTTGGCCTTGATTGACCCTAACAATGGTTGACTATGGTTGACAATGGTTAACCATGTTTGACACTTTTTTTCCATAGATGACCATGCCTCACCATAACCATATTGTCGCAATGTGATGAACATAACCATATTGTCGCAATGTGATGAATATAGCCTCATCGTTGTAATGTGACGAACATAGCCTTGTCGTCGTAATGTGATGAACATAACCATATTGTCGCAATGTGATGAACATACTCTCTCTGTCGCAATGTGATGAACATATCCTCCTCGTCGCAATGTGACAAACATAGTCTCGTCGTCGCAATGTGATGAACATATCCTCATCGTCACAATGTGATTCAAATATCCTGTCATCATAATGTGAAAAATAATGTCGTGTCATCGCAATGTGATGAACATAGCCCTGTCATCGAAACAAATTTACTATCACCGCAATGTGATGAACATATGGCATTGATGTTCATCACATAGCCATATGATAGACACTGAACATACGAAATTTATGTTCATCAAATAACCACTTTTTAATTAAATGTCATGTTGTCATAATGTGATGAACATAGCCTCGTCATACCAATGTGATGAATACAACCATATTGTCGCAATATGACGAACATAGTGGCGTCGTTACAATGTGATCAACACATCGTCCTAGCCATAATGTGATGCAAGTATCCTATCTTCGTAATGTGAAATCCAATGTCTTTTCATTGCAATGTGATGAACATAGCCCTATCATCGAAATAAATGTCTTATCGTCACAATGTGATGAACATATGACATTTATGCTCATGACATATCCATACAACATGTGACATTTATTCTCATGACATAGCTTATCATCGCAATGTGATGAACATAACCTCGTCGTTGCAATGTGACACAAACATACTGTCATCATAATGTCATGAACCTACCCTTGTCATCTCAATGTGATAAGCATTGCCTTATCATCACTATGTGACAATCGTAGCCTTGTCGTGTCATGAGATAGCCACTTTTTACTTAAATGGATTATCGTCGCAAAGTGATGAGCATAGCATCGTCATCACAATATCCCCTTCATCGTCAATATGTGACAAATAATATCTTGGCTTTGGAATGTGATGAACATATCCCCATTGTCGCAAAGTGATGCAAATATCCTATCATCATAATGTGACACAAATATCTTGTCATCACAATGTGACAAAATTAGCCCCTCCATCACAATCTAACGAAAATAGCCATATTGTCGCAATGTGGTGAACATACCCTTGTCGCAATGTGATTGGCATATCCTCTCCATCACAATATGATGCAAATATCCTTTCATCATAATGTGACAAACAATATCCCATCTTCACAATGTGATGAACATAGCCCCGCCATTGAAATAAACATCCTATCATCCCAATGTGATGAACATGTGACATTTATGTTCATCACATAACCATCTGACATATGATGAACATGGGACATTTTTGTTCTAATAAGATGGCCACTTTTGCTTAAATGTCTTTATTAGATTAAGCAGTATTGATTGAATGGCAGTCATTGTCAATATGTCATGAACAAAATTGCATCAATGCAATGTGATGAACATAGTCCGTCTTCACAATGTGACACAAGTATTTCGTCATCGTAACGTGACGAAAATATCCCGTCGTTGCAATGTGAATGTCAATGTCATCCATAATCTTGGTCAACCGTTGTCATGGCCATCATGGCAACTCATGGACAACAATTGCCAAACATTGTTAACATTGACTCATGCATGGTCAACCACGGTCAATCATGGTCTTGATCAACCAAGTTCAACCATAATTGAAGGTCATCCATTTTATTAGTCTATTAATACTTCATCATTGTATTAATGTATAAATCGATTAACATATTAAAACATTAATGAATATGTTATATTATACGTGTCTATTAATACTTTTGGTATATGTTACGGTGTAATAATGCATTATTAGTTTTAATACTTTAATGTGTTACTAAATACATTAAGGTCGTTGTATTACTACTTTGTCAATGTATTACTTTGTTATTGTGTGTACTTTAGTAATGTATGGATACTTTACAAGTAATGTATTTATTATTATTAATGCTTTTGCAATGTTTTAGTGTAATGTATTAATCTATGTACATTAATACATTAAGTTAATGTAATAATGTATTATTAATGTAAATACTTTTATAATGTTTTTATTATAGAACATGGGGAGGGTCAATTTTCAAAATATTGTGGAAATGGGGGTTCAACAACAAGATCATCTTATAAACCAATTGAAGAGAACAACATGTCACCCCAACCTTGTACATCCTTCAACAACAAGATCATCTTATAAACCAATTGAAGAGAACAACATGTCACTCCCAACCACCCAAGCTACATCCAATTGATACTTTAGTAATGTATTTATTAATGCATTTAATATATTAAATGTATTTAATATGTTAAAATACCTAATGATGTATTTAATGTATTATATTATTAGTTTATTAATACTTTAGCAATGTGTTAATTAATAATGTATTAAAGAATTTAATTTATACATTACATTATTAATGTAATAATGTATGATTAATGTATAAATAATTCAGTGATGTATTACTACTTTATTAATGTTTTAATGTTTATTAATGTTTTAATGTATAAATAGTTTAGTAATGTATTAATTAATAATGTATTAATGTATTGATTAATTAATACATTTCAATACATAATACAGATTAATACATTAGTGTATTAAAACTTTATTAATATTTAATGTATTAATACTTTAGTAATGTTATTAATGCATTTAATGTATATATTTTTTTGCATTATTACTATATTAATGTAATACTTTATTAGTGTATTAATAATTTAACAATGTATCAATTAAAAATGTATAAATATATTAATTAATTAATACCTTACATTATTAATGTATCACTTATTTATCATTCTTAATACATTATGGTAACGGTCGATTATGGTTAATTAACCATAGTAAACCATGGAAAACCATAGACAACCATGGGCACAGTCAACTATACTAAACAATAGTCTTTAGCATGGTTAAAATAGTCAACCATATTTAAGGTAATGGTCAACCTTTGTCATAGTTAAGATCAAACATGGAGAATGTCATCCATAGTATTGGTCAACTATGGTCCTCACTAGCCATGGTCATCTATGGACAACATTTGTCAAATATAATTAACCATGGTCAATCATAGTCAACCACAATCAACCATGGTAATGGTTAACCAAGGTTAACCATAGTGAAGGTCATGAATAGTGACGGTCAACCATAGTGAAGGTCTACGAAATTTAACCATGGTCATGGTGAATCATAACTAACGATGACCATGGTAATCCAAGGTTAACCATAACTAACCATGGTCATGGTCAACAATAATTATCCATCGTCATGGTCAACCATAATTTACAATGCCAACCATAGTTAACCTTTCCTTTTGAAAGTCCACCAAGGTCTACCAAACTTAACCATGGCGAACCATAAGAAACCATAGTCAGTGTCACTTACTGCATTAATGTCTTAATACTTTAATAATATTTTATTAATGTCTTAATACTTTAATAATGTATTATTAATATATTACTACTTTAGTAATACATTTATTAAGATATTAATACTTTAATAATGTTTATATTAATGTATCATTACTTTAATAGTGTATTATTTTATTAGTGTATTAATAATTTACTAATGTATTATAATAATGTATTACTTTATTAGTGTATTAATAATTTACTAATGTATTAATTTATAATGTATTAATTACTTAATACATTAAATTATTATTATATTAATACTACATATTCTTACATTAATATATTAATATTTTAATTTATACATTACAGTGATGTAATAATGTATTAATACTTTAATTTATAATTTAATCTAAACTTAATATATTTTTAAATTATTCTTTAACCTAACATTATATATTAATGTAAATAAATACTGTAATTAATATATAACATTAATGTAATAAGGTATTATTAATGTATTACTAAATATATTAAGTTCAATATATTAATGCATTATTAAATATAATGTATTAATGTATTATTAAATATAATGTATTATTGTATTATATTAATTATGTATTACTAAATATTATGTATTATTGTATTACTTTATTAGCTTATAAATATTTTAACTATGTATTAATTAATAATATATTAATGTCTTAATTAATTATTAGACTTCATTATTAATGTATTAATACTTTAATATGTTACATTATACATTAATGTATTAATACCTTAATTTATACGTTACATTATACATTAATGTATTAATACCTTAATTTATACATTACATTATACATTAATGTATTAATACCTTAATTTATACATTACATTAATGTAATAATGTTTTATT
>SNQJ01S0044504.1:34590-46234 GCA_010110895.2 Picea sitchensis | reverse complement strand
ACTTTATTAGCTTATAAATATTTTAACTATGTATTAATTAATAATATATTAATGTCTTAATTAATTATTAGACTTCATTATTAATGTATTAATACTTTAATATGTTACATTATACATTAATGTATTAATACCTTAATTTATACATTACATTATACATTAATGTATTAATACCTTAATTTATACATTACATTAATGTAATAATGTTTTATTAAAATATCAATATTTTAATATTGTATTAATAAATACATTAAGATCAATGTATTATTACAATATTTATTAATATATTACTTTATTAATGTATTAATACCTTACAAATTTATTAATTAATAATATATTAATTAATTAATACTTTAAAGTAATGTAAATAAATACTTTAATATATATATTAAATTAATATATTAATTTATTAACACTTTAATATTGTATTAATATTTTATTAATGTATTATTAATTTATTATTATATTGATATTTTATTAATGTATTAATAGTTTTGTAATATATTCATTAATTTAATTAATATTTTACATACACATTAATCTTAATCTTTTAATGTAATGTATTGGTACTTTATTTTATATTTTACATTAATGTAATAATTAATTAATACATTAATTAATTTTAATTAATTAATATTTTAATTTATACATTAATTTTGTAAATTAATTAATACATTAATTATATATTAATGGTCTATTATTCCTCTCCACGATATGTCCATCGTGAACTAGCAATGACCACATTTATGTAAAAAGTGGTTGATATGCATCTAGGAACCATTTTTCACTTTTTCCAAATTAATGACACCGATGTTACATAAATGTGGTTGTTGCTAATTTTAATTCATTTATATTATAATAATAATAATAATCTATTTTTAAGATCACATCAAACCACACCAAATTGATATATAATATAAAACCAATTAAAAATATAAATATATTTTAATATAAATATATTAAATATAATAATAATAAATTAAAAATATAAAATTATCTTAATATAAATATATTAAATATAATAATGAATTAACTTCTCATGTAACTTAACAAGTGGATAATATTGATATCACTGTGTCAAGTGTCATCATTTATTTGTTTTCCTTAACAAGTGGATAATATTGATACCAATGTGTCAAAGTGCTATCATCTATTTGTTTTTTTTAATTATAGATTTTTTTTGTTTCACCAAAATGTTATAAATATTTGAAAAAAAAAAAACACAACAATTTACTTAAATAAAAGAGAGTAAATAAAACCTCTATTTTATCACTTTTCTTTACTTCACCATCTCATTACTTACTTGGCATTCCCATTAAAACACTTTTTTTTTTCACTCAAAAAGTAACTTTATATTATATTAATATATAAACAGTTCAAATACAAAAACTATCATCAGTCCCATATGGCCCTATACTTTTCGAAGCAATACCCAAAAATAACATAAGAGGTCACTGTCCATCCTTTTTACATATACCGACTGTTCCCCGACCCATAGAAATTCCACAGCACAACGAAAAGAAGACTTCCATCAAAAAGACCCCTATCATGCTATCCCTTATCAAAGATACAGCAGTAGCAACATCTACTGTTCACCAAAACACATAGGAGGCTAATATAAATCTAAGAACAAGTGTGGCCCTTCATGGTCACCTTCAACCTGGAAATATTCAATGAAATCTAGATCTTTTAACATAGCCAGTTTTGATAGTTTGTCCGCCTCCCTTTTCACACAACCAATCCATGACTATCTTAGAATCCACTTATAAAGTATGCTAATCGTAATGTGCTTAAGAAGGAAAAGTGGACAAGTAACCTCAATGCCTCGCAATGGAATTATCCCAAACGATGAGCGTATTGAATTTTTCCAAAATCAAAGAAGAGCGAAGTGTAGGTGGGCGTTAACGAATACTGAGCAGGCCCGGCCTGCAATAATGAAGATGACTGAAGTGATATCAGGTTAAAGTTATATGAAGATGACTGAAGTGATATCAAGTTAAAGTTATATAAGTTTTGTAGAAGAAGATTAAAGATAGGGTTGTCTAATTATTCTATGTTTTAGTTTTTTTTTAAATTTGATGATATAAATTTGTAGAAAATTATAATTTTTTTGTTATTTAAATTATGTTTAAATTATATTTTTGAATATGGAAAAAAAATTCAATCATATTAAAATGGAAGATTTAAATTCTAAAAAATTATCAATTCAAATTTAAAAATATTTTCCACATAAAAAACCAAGACCAAAACCAAAATGTAAAAGAATTAGAGTACGTCCTAAAGTCAAGTTACGTGTTTGAATGGCTGCTACGCCCTAAAGATAAGTTACGTTAAGTTACGTGTTTGAATGGCTATTTATTGGGGCCGCCGCTCATTGGCCTTTGTCTCTTTCGATCGAATCCGTTTTTGTCCTCATGCAAACCTTATCTTATTCTTTTGGTAAAAAACCAAGACCAAAACCAAAATGTAAAAGAATTAGAGTACGGCCTAAAGTCAAGTTACGTGTTTGAATGGCTACTACGCCTTAAAGATAAGTTACGTGTTTGAATGGCTATTTATTGGGGCCGCCGCTCATTGGCTTTTGTCTCTTTCGATTGAATTTGTTTTTGTTTTCATCCAAGTCTAAAGGGTATATCTATTGGAGATGGGCACAATTAATCATTTCTTAATCTAAAATTTTAATGTGATGGTTAACAATTGAAGAGCTTGCATATTTTTAGTGGTCCTCCCAAATCAATGAATGTGATTTATTCTTTATAACTTTTTTGTATTTTTGAATGCATCAATTAACCTGTTTACTTTTTAACATTTACCTAATCATATTAAGAAATCACTGTACCACCATATAATTGCCACATTTAACTACTAATTAACCTTTCGAATTACCACATTTAAAATTAATTTTAAAATTTCCTTAACTTTGATAAAAGCTTTTCAACAATAACCACCCGCTTTTGAGGCACCAACCACTTTGAGGCTGTGCTAGTCTTATTCTTTTCTGGTCAGCATTCACAGTGCAAACGATTATTCCACCACGCCTTTCCAAATGCAAAAAAAAAAAAAAAGCCGAAACTGAGTCAAGTTATTGACATATATGCAGCCATTCGCAAAACTGAGGCTAGTTATTGACATATATGCAGTAATTGCGCTTCACTACATTTCGTGGTTATATTGGCTCCACTGATGGCGCAAGTTGCCCATTTTTCATTTCGGGCTTTTATGGCGTCCATCCTGATTGCAGTTGCTCTAGCAAATGATGACAGCTATTCAGCACTGGTGGGTGAAGGGTGCAGCAACGATATAACTTATACGTATAATAATGGTGCAACGTTTTGGGGAAATATGTTTGATGTTTTGGCATCCCTCGGCTCAAATCTCTCCGCAAACGGCTTCGCTACTTCAACACAAAACGAAGCTGGCAACACGGATCCTGTCTATGCTCTTGCAGTGTGTCGGAAGTATTTAAGCGCCGTGGAGTGCTCAAATTGTATCAATGAAGCCGCAATTCAAACCAAAAAATACTGCTCCGGGCGATCTAATGGTGGTCGGATTCATCTGGACGGTTGTTTCCTCCGCTATGAGAATACTACTTTTTATGGTCAGGATGTGGACCCTGGGGGTTCCGCTTATTGTGCCTCCACAAACGACAGCGATCCACAGACCTCTCAGAGAGCCACTACCTTATCCAGCCAGCTCATAGCCAACGCTTCTTCAAATAACAGTTATGCGACTGGCTCCATTGATGGCTTCTTATATGGTCTCGCTCAGTGTTGGCCCACCCTTACCAATAGTAGCTGTCTACGATGCCTGATAGAAGCTCGGAATCAATTACTCACCTGTACTCCCAAACGCGAAGGTCGAGGTCTCGAGGCGGGCTGTTTTATGCGCTACTCAAATTACTCGTTTTTCCCCCGTAAGAGTTTTCTAGTTCGTCACAACTAATTATCATTCCTGGGATTTTCTGTTTAATTAGCATATAACATGTTTGCTGATTGTCTGGTTTTCCTTTTAACCGCAGCATAGACGAATCGCGTATGAGTTTTATAGATTTGCTGCAACCAGTTGCTCTTTAGTTCTCATATAACATATCTGTTGATTGTTTTGTTTAGATTTAATGGCAGCTTCAACGAATTTGACATCGTTGTCGGGGAAATCACCATCGAAAGTAGTGCCTATATTGTTAGGAAGTATTGGAGGAACAGGTTTTATTGCAGTGCTGTGTTTAGTTTTCTCTATTAGACATCGCAAGGGCTATACTCGAACAGGTGATTATATATCGTTGCATTATAAGCTACTTCCATGTTACTTTCTGCTCACTTTTTTGACTTGGTCGTATTCCTTATGAGAAACATATTGTTATGATTGTCTACGCAGATGAGAATTTCGATTCAAGAGAAAATTTCGGGCAAGTTTTTTTTGATTACAAGGTTCTGAGGGATTCGACTGCGAACTTTGACAGGAACAACATGCTTGGCAAAGGAGGCTTCGGTGAAGTTTATAAGGTATAATATCAAATGTGGATTTCACAGGTTTGCCCAATTATATGTGCTGTTTACTGATAATTGTAAGTTGTAATGAGCTTGATGAACAGGGAAGAATTCCGGATGGGAGGGATGTTGCTGTGAAGAAACTGAATGGAAGGCGCGAGACTACTCAAGCTGCCGAGGACTTTCTGACAGAAGTGAAGCTCCTCACCAACGTTCGTCACCGCAACCTTGTTCGTTTACTCGGATGTTGCACGCAGGGGCACGAGCGTTTGCTGGTTTACGAATTCATGTCAAATAACAGTCTTCACAAGCATTTGTTTGGTAGGTTGTTCTCATCAGCACTATCTTTTAGCCATTCAAGTTATTTTCTAAAATTAAGTGTACTGGTTCATTTACTTGCATGGATATTTTCGCCATTCTATTGTTTTTCAAAATTATGTGAACTGGTTCAATTACTTGTATTCAGGCTTTAAATATTTTGCTGGCAACATACAGGAGAGATAAGAAATCCTCTGAGTTGGGAAAACCGTTTAAACATTATAGTGGGCGTAGCTCGAGGCCTTGCATATCTACACGAGGATTCCAACGTTCGCATTATACACAGAGATATCAAATGTGGGAATATACTTCTCGATGACAGATTTCATCCTAAAATCGCAGATTTTGGATTGGCTAGATTCTTCCCAGAAGACCAAACCCATGTTTCTACCAGAGTTGGAGGAACAATGTAAGTTGTGTCATTCATTTAATAATTATTCTCAGAAGATCTTCTTTAAGGTGTGTAATCCTGGCACTAATTTATGGTTTCTGCTAATCTGTTATGAGACAGAGGCTACACTGCGCCGGAGTACGCTGTTCATGGGCAATTAACGGAAAAGGCAGACGTTTATAGTTATGGGATCGTGGTTCTTGAGATCGTGAGTGGGAGAAAGTGCATGGATGCAACACTGCCAGCCCCTATGCACCTTCTTCTAGAATGGGTGCGTATCTGTTTCAAAGAATTGTATAATTTTGGTTTGATAATTATATCAAAAAGTTAATTGACAAGCATAGAATGATGATGCAGGCTTGGAATCAATATAAGCACGATCGAGTTTTGGATATAGTTGATGAGACATTAGAGGGGCAGTACCCAAGAGAGCAGGCTCTGAGAGTGATCACAGTTGCACTTCTTTGCACTCAAGGCTCTTCGGCGCTGCGGCCGGCCATGTCACAGGTTGGGTTGATGTTAACCAACAATTCAGAGATCCCTGCTCGGCCTACACAACCAGCTTTCATAGATGCCAGATCTGAGAACTCCAACGCCACTTCAGAACCTACAGGATCAGCTGCTGCTTCATCTCGGGGATCTCATGGATCTATCAGCGTTTCTTTACTTCCTCGTTAGTCTAACAGACCGGCGTTTATCATTTTACAATCTAATAACTGTTACTGTGACTCGACCCCGCCTTCGACGCAAACACACCAACGAATTTGCTTAGCAGCGTCGTGTTACCTACATCCTATAGCCTTATAAGTCAGTGTTCAATGTTTGAAATTGATGAAGTAAATTGGGAGTAACTTCTACAGGAGACTTTGCAGGATTCAAGTTATCCTTAGTGCAAGATCCTCATTGTTTAGAAATTTTAAGCTATCCTTAATGCAAGATTTTTTTTTAATAGTCACAAGTAAGAAATTATAAAATAATTTTCTTTTAATTATTAAGGTATATACAAAAATTCAAATTTTAAAACAGAGATACATTTTAACGTTAATCTTTTGCAACTCCAAAGTAATAAAAAAGATGGAAATTTACCACTTAAAGAGTTTTTACTATATGTGTTTAAAGTTTAAGATGGATCTGGTATGCTTTTTGGAACCACCTTATAATTTGATCCATTACATCTTTGCAACAAATAAAAATAACCATTGTAATTTGATTTTTCAAATTTTTAATCACTCCCACTTTTAGAGATTTACCATCTATTTGAATATGTATAGAATGTGGAATTTTTTTTTGAAGGTTTAAAAATGCCTCCTTTACATGGGATTAATATTTTTTTGGATTGTATATTGAAAAGGTTATGGAATTATGATCTTCTTATATAAAAGAATGCCTAAATTTTACATTTGTATAAAATTTAATTATGGTAGAATTTTGAGCAAAACCATCAGAAAACATCATTGAAAAACTTTTAAAATAGAGAACCTTGAATGGTAAAGAAACAAACCCAAGAAGAAATGTTTTATCTACTCATATTACCACTTAAAGATATTTCCATTTAATAGATGTAATCTCTTCTTCTAATTAATATAAACTCTTTGTTTGCCCCCATTTACTTGTATTGATTTACTATCATTTTACATATAATCTCCTTGAATCTTTACTTGTATTGATTTACTATTATTTTACATGCAATAATCTCCTTGAATATTTACTTGTATTGATTTACTATCATTTTACATGCAATAATCTCTTTGAATCTTTACTTGTATTGATTTACTATCATTTTAAAGGCAATGATCTCCTTGAATCTTGCAATCTTGCAAGTATATATACTAGGGTTTTTACTTTGCTTTAAAATTTAGGTTTATTGTATTGCTACTTATTGATTTACTATCATTTTACATGCAATGATCTCCTTGAATCTTGCAAGTATATATATACCAAGGTTTTTACTTTGCTTCAATATTTAAGTTTATTGTATTGTTACTTGTAGAATATAAAATAAATTTTTCTTGTCTTGTGTAAAGAATTATAGAAGATGAGCTTCCCTTTCTTGATCATCTATTTAAAATTAGGAAAATCATGCAAAAGCACAATTTTACATATTGTTTTTTTTATTATTATTTTTTTAAATCCTAATATTTTTTTTTATGCTAGTTTAGTATTGTAAAGTAAAACATATTTCTTATTGCTTATCATTCTATTTAATATTGAGTTTATATTTATTTATATATATGCAATATATAATGTGGACATGTGAAAGGTATCGCCAATTCCCAATTAAATGTGTGAGAGGTTTGACCAAATCCTTATCTCGCTCCATATCGATAGTAGGCAGGCTATCGTGTTAGAGTTGTTAGTGGAGTAGGCTAGGCAGAATTCTTTATTAGATTACGAGGGAGAAGTAAGGAGCCTTAGTCTCAACGTTGCTCTTTAAAAGAGATATTTTCCGTTTAATTTTACTAGAAATCCGGGAAAGGCACAATCCAAGGTGAGATATTTTCCGTTTAATTTTATTAGAAATCGGAATTTTACTAACAATCCGGTGAAGGCACATTCCAAGGTGAGATATTTTCCGTTTAATTTTACAGAAATCCGGGGAAGGCACATTCCAAGGTGCACCGCTAAGCGGAGACTCGATGAAATGATGGATGAGTTCTGAGGGAACAACTCATTTATTGGTTTTGTTTGATTAACTGACTTCAACACGCACAGAAATAAAAAAGAGTAGTGATACTTAATTCCTAGACTTGGTCACACATAAGGTATTGGAGAATATAAAATAAATACATTATTTTTTAATAAAGGATAAATAATGTAAGAAATATAAAGTAGTGTAAGTAAGCTTGCTTATTTCTCGTAGGACCTTGGATTTGCACTCTTCATTGCAAATTTAACAACATGCACATGTGTAACATGTATTAAGATATACATGATATACATGTTTCTAGGTGTTTTCTTATCGGGTTCACATGACGTTCACATGACTTGAAACCTAAGCCAAAAGTGTTATTTATATGTTATTAGTCCTTGTCCTTTGGGCTGCAAGGACTCTTAGTAAACGGTTTTTAGCTAGTCTATTAGTTGTGCACTCATACCAAAGTTGTATGAACCATTTTAAACCAAAGTTTTCAGAGTTTTATGCCATTTCCAAACTCAAGTTTGATTTTTTATCGTAAGTTTTTAAATTGTACTCTTATTTGGACTCTTCTCGAGGCATAGAGAGGCATAGGGAGGAGATATGCAAAGTTTTTCATTTGAAACTTCTAAATGATGGCCACTTTAAGGTGTAAGTATCTTCAAGTGAGCTAATGCTATCTTCAAAGATAGCATCAGTTAGTAAACATTTAATGTTTTCACCCCCCTTCTTCATTAGGGTGAGGTTCTTCATTACGTTACGTGCTTAGCAGATGCGGTTGAGAACCATGCAAGAGATTAGTATCAAGATTTGTGCCACTCAATGGTGGTGAGTCCAGTGAATCAATGGTGGTGATTCCAGTGAATCATCCAGTGGAGTCCATTCCATAAATAATCCCTTAATCTGCATATCCCTTCATTCGTTCATCCACGTATCCCTTGTTCTTTAATCTGCAAAATAAAGACAACCGGTCAGGTTTTCTTCTTTAATCTGCAACAATTTTTTAAGGTTTTCTTTTTATTACTAAAGGTTTTAACTTTGATGGTCGTTTTACAGTAAATAAATTTACTGGGCCTATGAAAAAACATTTACATGATACTTACCTCATTTGGACTTCATTGTTTGCAGGAATGCCATGCTAAGGTCAACTGGCTATCTCCGTTAATGCATCTTCATGCCCGATGCTCTGAGAGTTGAGCCAGTATAACTCTGGACTATTGTGGCACTCTCCCCCAACAACTCTTCTAATAAGTCCTCTGTCCACTCCTTCTTCATTCAGGCATTGATATTCGCTACAAACCCGCTCTTGATACCTTCACAATACTGTAAATACATGGTTGTTACCAGCCTTCCTGCATCCCACTCTCGTTCTGTATTACCAAGTTCGTTCATTAATACCGATGGATGCGAGACATTGAAGCCTGCATCTAATCTTATATATTCAACCATGCCTTCAAGCAGACCAAGAGGATCATTTCTGCCTCTGTCCCAGAGCCATAAACGCCATGTTTCTCTGTAGAGGAGGCCTCTAATCTCCTCTTCTCCCAAATCTTCAATATATTCACTGTTTATATGTATTACGTTATCTTCCGTCACTGCATTCTTCGTGTAATTGTTATCGATGGATAACAACACTATGTGAATATCTTTTTTGGGTAGTGGGGATTTGCATAGAGGAGATTGCGTACGAAATGGGTGGCCTCCATGAGAAGAAAAGTGAGCGCCTTATCCCTTCCATGCCTTAATGTTGAGGCCGTCAGACATAAAAGACCTTCTAATTCTTAGAGACGAAGAGAAAAAGGGTCCCCTCACTTCATAATAAAAGAGAGAAAACAGAGGAGGAAGAAGTTGTGCAGGGCGACATGCGGCTAGTGATGACTGGGCTGAACCTCACAACTGGAATCGGGGTAACTCCAATTGATGGGCCTTCGAAAATTGAATAGTTTACGTATCGCTTGGTGGTCTTTGACCACTCCTCAATCAATTCATTCGTCCCCTTCTCACACGGATCTTCCCGCACTGGCACCCTAAGTATTCTACTTCTGCCACCCTGAGTGTTTCTGCCACCCTGAGTATTCTTCTTCTGAATCTTCCTCTAGTTATTCCCGTCCTCATCCCTGATTCCTTTAGGCCTCACATTCCTCTTCTTGGCCGCTGCTAAAAAATGGGATTTTGAATTAAGCTTAATCTACCAAGCTCAATTATTCCAAACAATTTTTTGGCAAAAGGAGCCTCTGGTTCAGTGACCTGAATACCCCTTTCTAAATCATATCTATTCATTAATACCACTTTTTTTTCGAGACGACATATTTCCGGGACGACATATTATCGGGACAACATATTTCCGGGACCACATGATATTAGGTGGTTTTTCGGCACATGGTTTTTTGTTGATGGTTTTCTATTTTCGGTTAAGGAATTAGGGTTTTGGACTAATCCAGGTCATTGGGTTAGGGTTTTGGATGCCGCTGGCTCCTATATGTATATTGTATTGTAAACAATGTAACACATGCATGAATATAATATATGCTGGTTTTCCCGGTTTGGGTTTCCAGATGAAAAATCTCTATGTAATGTTTGTATTTGCCATTGTATCTTTTCTGTTCTTTTCTGAATATTAGTTTGTAGTAGATATTGTACAAGGTTAGAATTTACACATTCTAGTTTACGAGGGAAACTTGGATGTAGAGGAGCTTCTAGACTGGATTAGAGCTCTAGACACATACTTCGACTATGAAGATGTCGAAGAGGACAAGAAAGTCAAGAATGCTGTCATGAGACTGAAAGGACACACAACATTGTGGTGGGATGAACTACAAGTTGACAGACGCTGCAAGGGCAAGCAGAAAATTAAGAGCTGGGACAGGATGATTGCAAAGATGAAGGCGAAATTCATCCCCAGAGAATATCAAATCACTCTGTTCAGGAGGATGCAGAACCTGAGATAGAAGCTGATGACAGTGAAAGAATACACTGAGGAATTCTACAGACTGAACATCAGAGCAGGTCATCGGGAGAGCGATGATGAGAAAGTTTCTAGATATCTGAATGGTCTGAGATATGACATTCAGGATGAAATAAGCATGTTAACCATCCGAACGGTGGAAGATGCTTATTAGTTGGCTCTGAAGGCTGAGGAGAAGCTGAGCCGAAAACAAGGTCAGAGGGGCCGAGGTAGAAGTCAGCCCAGAGGAAAATTAGTTGCGCAGGACAGAACTCAGAAGCCCAAGGAAGACTGGAAGAAACCTCAGACTTGCACAGAGAGAGGTGGAAGTTCACAATTTGGGCAATATGCTGAACAGAGAGGACAACATACTGAGCCGAGAGGAGATTACGCTGATGGCAATACTTTTCCTCATACTATAAGTAGAGGAAGAGGAAGAGGTGGAGTAATCACATGCTTCACATGTGGAAAGAATGGGCACAAGTCTTACGAGTGTCCAGATAAAAAGAAGGACACTGGAGAAACTCACATCGTCGAAGCACAGAGGCAAGATGTTGAGGTAGAAGACGCTGAAGGCGAAAGATCGCTTATGATGCGAAAAGCTCTATTAACACCTGAGAAAGAGGTGGAGAGTTCAGTTCAAAGGACCAAACTTTTTAGGATTGCTTGCAAGACCAAGGATAGGGTATGCAAGGTCATTGTAGACAGTGGTAGCACGAATAATCTTGTTTCAACCGAGATGGTAGAGAAGCTGGAGCTGGAGACGATTGATCATCCAAGCCCATACAGAGTGTCGTGGCTACAGAAAGGACACCAGGTAACTGTCACTAAACAATGTTTAGTTGAATTCAAGATAGGGGGATATAATGATA